>JAJOZX010001133.1:300000-542500 GCA_023014485.1 Bathynomus jamesi | reverse complement strand
AAAACTAAATAATTATCAATTTAAAACTAATTAATTATCGATTTAAAACTAAAGATAGAATCTCTGGATCCAGAGGATCAAGTCATAATAGACTACTATCCACAAATATGTTACACTCTATATCTATTTATAACCGACATGCAAATATATCAGATCCAAAGGATCCAGTCAATTTCATTACGGTATCCATCCAACCAAAAATAAGTCACGATCCATATCGATTGCGGACCAAGTCAAAATTTACAACCATATACATTACAATATATATACTTAGGAGGAAAAGTGTAGGTGTGGCTGTAAAGACTATACAGTAATGTAGAAATGTGTGTGCACCCATTTTGGGTCTCCCATTTAAAGGTGTTTGTGGGGCAAGTGAAGATCATGAATTTTTCAATACCTCACAGTACTATGGGGGGCACCGCTCGGCAGAGGAATCTCTTTAAATGGGGTGTGTAAGGACAGAAAGTATCCCCTAACCCAAGATGCTGCCTCCCTATATCCCACAACACTTGTGTTGAGCTGTGGGATCTATCCCCATAAAGCCTTAATTTTACTATCTTAATCTATACCCAATCTATCAACATATGCGTCTAATCGATTTTTAAACATGTTTATAGACATGCTACTAATTACTTCTACCGAAAAACTATTCCAGCTATTTACTATTCTGTGCGTAAAAAAGTTTTTGGCAACTGTTGTCTCGAACCTTCTACTTGTCAACTTACACCCGTTATTTCTAGTCCTATTATATTGAGATATTTCGAAAAAGCTATCTCTATCTACGTTATCGAACCCACTCATAATTTTGAACACCTGGATTAGATCACCCCTTAGCCTCCAAGTCTCGAGTGTAGTCAATTTTAACTCCTTAAGCCTATCCTCGTACGACTTTGAACTAAGCGACGGAATCATTTTAGTTGCTCGTCTTTGAACTCTTTCGATTTTGTCTATATCTTTGCGCATATGTGGATTCTAAAATTGAATCGCGTACTCCAAATAGGGTTTAACTAATGATTTATAAAGAGGAACTATAATATCGCGCGATTTGTACTCAAAATTCCGAGCTATAAAACCTAACACTTTGTGTGCCTTATTGACCGCTGCTGTAGTTTGTTTCGCTACTTTTAAATCACCAGTGACTATAACTCCTAAATCTTTTTCCTGCTCTACGCTTGTTAACTCTTTCCCTGACATACTATACGCAAAATTACCGTTACGCGAACATATATGCAAAATTTTGCACTTATCGACGTTAAATCTCATTTGCCATGTGAGTGACCAATCAACGATTTTATTCAGATCTTCCTGGATTTTACCTCTATCTTCGTCATTAATCGCCCTACCACCCAGCTTCGTGTCGTCCGCAAACTTTGAAACTGTACTGACTAGGCCGACATCTAAATCGTTAATATATATAAGAAAAAGCAAGGGGCCCAATACAGAACCCTGAGGAACGCCACTCGCTACATTAGCCCAACACGACTCCTTTCCATCAACGACCACCCTCTGTTTCCTACCTCGCAACCACTCTTCTAGCCAATTTATTACTACACCCCTGATTCCATGAGCCTTAGTTTTTTCAATGAGTCTTTTGTGCGGCCCGGTGTGAAACGCTTTTTGAAAATCTAAATACACTACATCAACCGCCCGATGATATCGTAAACGTCAACCACGCTTTGGAAAAATTCTAAAAGATTAGTTAAGCAAGATTTGTTTCGCCTAAAACCGTGCTGCGTATTTCTAACTAGTTTATGCAATTCTAAGTGTTCGACTATGCGATCCCTAATTATTGATTCCAGTAGCTTACCTACAATAGACGTTAAACTGATTGACCTATAATTTCCCGCAGCATCTTTATCGCCTTTCTTAAGGATAGGTGTTACGTTTGCTAACTTGAAATTATCTGGTACGCACCCCTCAGAAATAGACGTATTAAAAATCTTTGTTAGCGGCACAACAATGCTATCTTTTAATTCTTTTAGTTGTGTGGGATATATGGAATCCGGCCCCGGTGATTTACTCGTTTTCATTTTATCAATATAGCGCATTACCGCTCCTTCACTAACCACTATATTATCCAAAATATTACCATTATCAAAAGGTATTATGTCTATGACCGTAGGGATATTCGTTACATCTTCTGTAGTAAAAACTGACGTAAAAAATTCGTTTAGCAAGGTAGCCATTTCCTTGTTTTCAGAAACTAGATCTCCGTTTACATTTTTCAAAGGCCCCAAGACGCTTTTTACTGGATTTCTATTATTGACGTATTGAAAGAATCGCTTGGGGTTTTCTTTACCGTCACGAGCTATGGAGATTTCAAATTCGCGCTTGGACTTTTTTATTACACTTTTCGCTTCACGCCTTAGAGATATGTAGTTGTTTCGTAACCACAAATTGTCTTTATCGCACTTATGTAGCCTATAAGCCCTATTTCTACTCTTTATAATGTCTCCTACTCTAGAAGTAAACCACAAGGGCTTGTTGTTTACTTTCGCACGCTTAATTTTGTACGGTACACATTCCTCATTTATAGTTCTAAATACTGTTTCGAACGATTCCCACATTAGTTTTGCGTTGGAGTTCCCCATTACGTTTTCCCAATTGACGTGTGACAATTTATTTCGAAATTTACTAAAGTCTGCCTGCTGGAAGTTAGGAATTTTAGTCGAGTTAGCTGGTTTCGAGTGACTTACTGAGAGGACAAACTCTGCCATATTGTGATCGCTATTGCTTAACGGTTCTGTTACTTGAAGATCAGTAATTAGCCTATCATCTGTAGTTATTACTACATCTAAAATACTGTCCAACCTCGTAGGTTCCCCAACCTTTTGAATAAGAAAGCTATCCTCGAAAAAATTAACTAAACGATTACCTTCCGCGTCTCCCTGCATTGTATCGTAATTTACGTTAGCGCAATTAAAGTCACCCATAACTAAAGCCTGCTCACTACCGATTATTCTCTTTAGTTCACGATATAACGCTTCGTCCGTATCAGCTGTTTGATTAGGGGGCCTATATATAACCGCAACAACAAGTTTGAAATCGTTCAATTTAAGTTCTGCTATAGTCGAATCTATCGGTTCTGGAATTGTGTGCTTTACTTCTATAACGTTCGCTATATTATCTTTGATATACAACATAACACCGCCTCCTCGCCTACCTATTCTGTTTTTAACAAAAGTCTATAACCTTTAATTTGATACTCCCCTACAAAGTCACGAGTTTCAGTGCTAAGCCACGATTCATTTATCGCAATTTTTCATAGTCTTTACAAGCAATTAAAGAAAAAAATTCGTTTCTTTTATTCCGTAGGCTACGAGCATTTAAGGATAGAACCTTCAAATTGTTTGTAATTGCGACACCTTCGCGAGCGCAGTGGAAATTTATGGAATTTACGCTGGGACCGTTCGAGTTACGGCAGCCTGAAAGAAGAAACAGTATTATGAAATAGTCTTCCTAAACGCGCAGCTCCAACGTCATTAAGATGAAGTCCATCTCCGAGGAACAAGTCCCTCCTGCCGTAGAAACTGTTCCAAAAATTCGCAAAATGCACTCCTTCCTGTTGGCAAAGAGACTTTAGGTTATTGTTAATATAGGTCGCCTTGCTGTAGAAATCGTTACGATGGATAATTCGAGGAAGTATACCTGTTAAAACAATCTTATTAATTTTTTCCTTTAATCGCTCTAGTAAGTCCCTGTACCTAGCCAACAGTTCTTCCGATCTAGAATTTAAAACGTTATTAGTACCGACATGAATAACATACGTTGTGTCCTCGGAGGTACCGTCTGTAAATTGGTCAACACTATTAGTTATATCCTCCACCCTTGCACCAGAGTAGCAGTAACGGCGCCTACGACGAGGGTTTCTCCCACAGAATTCCTCGAGCTACCCCCGAGCAATGGAATCGCCAACGAGTCGTATTTCCGGTTCATCAGCATCATCGAAACCTAAAACAGAAAACTTATTGTTTGTTATTACTGGTAGACATGTCTTAGGTTTTCTCAATGGGGCTCCATTACGCACTCGAACGAAGGGTTGGGAACTAGGAGAAGAGAGAGGGCTATTAATACTATTCATATTATTAGTAGAAACTGAGGCAGGAGGGGTCGTAACTGGAGTCTCAAGGGATTCTAATTTTGCCGTCAGGAGCATCACCCTTTCTTCAAGCCTTACTCTGGCCTCCTTCTCACGTTCTAACTCGTTCCTCAGCACTTCCAAGTTTGAGCACCACCTGCAAACTAACTGTTCATTATTATTAGCCATTGTAAACGCGTAAGCGGCAAATTTTCCTTCACAGCGACTGCAAGTATTTGACGGGGGTGCCATGCTTCTAATTAGTTAAACAACAAAAAACAAAAAAACAAAAACGAGCGTTTGGAAATTAATAAATTACAACGTACGTCTACCGCGTTTTTAAAACGCAGAAACAGGTTCTTGTAACACAAATTTATACTAAATCTATATAGAATTAAGCTACCGACAAAAGATCTGTAAAAGAAGAGTATTTATAACACTTATCTGTCCGCGATTCGACCCGACTTTTTTCCTTTTCTTCACACGGTGTGTGACCACACTCTACCTGACCTCTCGAAAGAAGGAAAAATGAACCTTATGTCTCCACGTTTTCTGATAGATTTGAAAAACAAACAAGGCAAGCCACGTGCAGTAGCCTTGGTTTGATCAAATAATATAGTATTGAATAACGTCAATAAATGAAATATTAATACTATAAACACCCAGGAATGTCTGTCTGAGACGCTTCAGGAATGTCAAACGCTAAGTGACGTCATAAAACCGCATTCCCATTGGCGGAAAGTGTCATGACGTCATCCGGCTCTACTCTGACTGGCTGGTGGGGATGACGTCACAGATTTCCTCACCCTCCTATTGATATTTTCGTTAGCTTTAACCAAACTATCACGACTTAACCTAACCAATCGTCAAGGGCGTACAATTAACCTAAAAAAATAAAAAAAAAAAATAAATTGTTTTTTATTTAACGAAAATATCACGACTTAACCTAACCAATCGTCAATGCCGTACAGTATAAAGAATCCTCTTCTCTTAATAAAAATAAATAAATAAAAAAATTTGTTTTTTATTTATTTTTTTAGGTTAATTGTACGCCCTTGACGATTGGTTAGGTTAAGTCGTGATAGTTTGGTTAAATAAAAAAATATATTTTTTTTTATTTAACGAAAATATCACGACTTAACCTAACCAATCGTCAATGCCGTACAGTATAAAGAATCCTCTTCTCTTAATAAAAATAAATAAATAAATAAATAAATTTATTGTTTTTTTATTTATTTTTTTAGGTTAATTGTACGCCCTTGACGATTGGTTAGGTTAAGTCGTGATAGTTCGGTTAATTTTTGCTACCCGCGACCCGCACGAAGGGCGGGTCTTATGCTAGTATTCGTTAATGAATGATTAGTAGCACGAAGTAATTTAGTTATGAATGCACCGAACACTATTTTTTTTAAAAACACTTCAACGAAAACCACTTATTTAATTGATAACACTGGACACTCGATAAAACACGTCGCGGTATATAAATATTATTCAGTCAGTCAGCAATAGACCAATTGACCTAATGTAGCAAAACTAGTGTGGGAAAGCAATCTATCAGTTGGCATGACTCCAGATTCCTGGGATCTTGGGAGCATTGCTCCAGTAAATTTGACCATGAGAAAAAGTAAATTTGGGTTTGGGTTTTGTTCATCCGCTAGACGTTATGCAATTTTTTTGCGTATACGTTCTTGTACAAACCAATTTTTTTAAATTACAAATTTAGTTATTTTAAGTTTAGTTGGTAATTCCATATTTAACAATTATTTTTATTTTTTGTTAAGCTTCAATGTTTTGATAATTAAAATTTTATTAAAACGTATATTTTTTTAATATAAAATTATCAGGATTGGACTATGTTCCATTGATCTCGGCCAGGTTTGATAAATTGGCCAGATAATTACTTGTGCGGTTTTAAGTAATCCACCATGACTCTAGAATTGAAAAGTTTAGTTAAGTTTAAACTTACTTTTACTTACTTTAACTTACCTACTTTTACTTACTCTTCCTTACTTTTACTAAGTTTAAAGCACTTACTTTTACTTACTTTCATTGTACTATATTTACTTACTTTTACTCACTTTTGCCAAGTTCTATGTATTGATTTCCTATGTAACAAAGATTATGTTGCAAGTAGCTCAAAAAACCACAGTTAGTGCAGAATTTGTAGAAAATATATTTTATAAAGAAGGAGGGAAAACTGTTATGTTAAGAGTGATGGAAACAATTTCCAAATTAGCTAATGGAGGAAATGCAAATGATGTAGTTTCTGAATTTAAGCACGATACCACAGGGCAGCAAAAGGAACTAACAGCTGAGGATTACATCCTAAATGAAGTTTACAAATACATCAAGAAACGTTCTGATTACTACCAGGTTGCTGAAGTTGCTAGACCATCCAGAACCAGATCTGAAAGTAGTTTTACAAAAGACTCAGTGATAAATTGGCTGACAGAATATATAGAACAGCTGTGGAAAGGAATCACAGAGAGATTAAAGCATTTTGATAAAGAACTGCCTGGAGTGAAGCACCAGCTGAAGGGACATTCTCCATTCTTAGTTACATTGTTGAACACAAAGGATCCATTAAGCCATCTCATTTGACTAAGCTGTGCAGAATTGTGAAGGAGGGTCCAGCTCCAGGCACTAGATCTGCTGTAATGATCACACAGAAAGCCATTGATCAGTGGCCAAGCATACATGGCGGTAAATTCACAACAAATGCCTACATGCAAGGTCTAACATCGTCCACTGTTGCTGCTGCAATGAATAAATAAACTTAAGGTGAGTTATAAACTGTACATTATTGTATTATTATGTTTAGCTAAAACAATTTGTAATTGGTATGTCGTCAATTCAAGAGTTTACTATCATTAACCTATCTAGTGGTGTAAGGGAAAAAAAGTAAATTCAGAGCTGTGCTCCAGTAAATTTTTTCAAATCTGGAGTCATGTCAGTTGGTCATCAGTTGAACTGAGCTCATATATTGTGTTCGTGTTATTTAAGTGTATAAACTATTGTACTGTATCTATTTCTATACAAAAATAGGCCAAACTAAAGAAGAATACCTCCTGGTATACTGATAAATAGCTACTAGCGTCGATAATTTTGTTTTTTTCCCGTAGTAAATTGTAACATATAAACTTCTAAATAATAGGATTTAAAATGAATATATGCAGTAATATCAGATACAAACAATAATTTTGCTAATAATTTTTTCGGTCTTTTTCATTTACTTTAATAATACAAAGTATTACTTTAAAAATGTCTGATAATGGATAATATCAGGTGCAAATATACAGTGGACCCCCCCGCTATCCGAGATTAATTGTTTCCCAAAAAACATCTCGGATAGCGGAACCTCGGTTAACGGGACCATACTTTACATGTTATAAGGCTAACTGGTTCCAGAAAACTGAAAACTGACCCTTATCACCACAAAATCTAACTTTCAAGGCCTACAGTATTTTTAATTTAAATTAAATAGTATTTAAGTACAGTATTATTATGTGTTTTTCTGAAAATAAAGAATTAAATTATAATGAATACAGTACTGTAATAATTAAATTAAATTAACATGCACTCAAAAATTAACACTCACCAGAACAACAATTTGACTGGGCTTGCTGGAAAGATTGACTGGAAAGATGGTGGGGTTGTTTTATTGTTTGGAAGGAGAGTCTCCTTCCATAAAGGCATCTGGTAGTTCAAACAATTGGTCGTGTTTTTGAGAGTTTGAAGAGGTCCCTGAAGTTGATGATTTTGGTTCATCTTGTTCTACAGAAGGAGTCCTCTTCGGTTTGGAAAAAACTATCAATCAGTGTCTGCTTGGGCTTGGTCATTTCTTGGAGTTGAGTTCGGTATGGGAGGAGCGCTGAATTGATGGTGCTGTATGCTGTGTAGGCTCTGCCATGGATGGGATCTCTTTCTATGATTTTCCATGATCATGATTTTCCATGATTTTCCATCGCTTGTGGACATTCTAGAACAAACATGCGATGTTGGTCGGTATCTCGATTATCTCAGTATCTCGGTTATCGAGATCCTCGAATAGCGGGGTTCCACTGTACTCTTGAATCAAATTACGTATATAACATGTTGAAATATCAGGTGCAAATATATTCTTAATATTATCGTTATTATATTATTATCGTATATATAATTATATAGTAATGGCATGATATAAACTTCATACCTATAGGCCTACCGTACATCAGAAACATCTTTCACATAGAGTACAAGCTACAATTACATTAATGACCTTTGGTAGACTTTAAGACCACAATTTCTTATTGTCAAGATATATAAAAATGCAAAACTTAAAAAAAAATAAGGCATCTCCAAATGTGGCTCTGTTTGCAATGCTCGCTAGAGTCGTTAATAATTGTAGCCATTCAGAAATTATACGATCAACACTCGGTGAGTTAGTACGATCTTTAAATAATTTGCTAGATCATCTTCACATCATAACTTTCCATATTATCATAAATACTTGAAATATTCCCAGTATATTAAAATGAGAAATAAGAATTGCATGAAATGAGAATTAAAAAGTTATTGGGTTAATTGGGCTAATAGTATTTATCAAAGACTGCCGCCTGACTAGTCACCTGGCTGAATAATATTTATCGAGGTGTAGTGAATACTCTTATTTTAGTTTCAAGATAAATGTTAATTTTACCGTCTTGAATTTCGGAATAGCTATAAATTCATTTTAAATTAGTTACCCATCATAATTCAATTGTAAACCACATTAATACTAATTTTATGTATACTGTATTATTTTATTGTATGTAAACATAATTAATTATATATCACAATTGTCAGTTAATTATTTATATTCAAATAATTATTTTAATCTAATACCATGTCCATTTTGCAAATAAATAATAGAAATCCAAGGGTTATATTTTCCATCCTTGGTACTGTCGCAGTTTCGCCTAACGGACTCAATACGGCTAGTGAGATAATCACTGGTTGGCACTTAACCAGCGGCAGTGCTTATGGCTACATCATCCAGGTTAACCTATACCGGATAGATGCGCTACGGTCCCAAGCCGTAGCTTGCCTAGGTCCAACGACGACGACGACGAAAACCAACAATTGGTGACCCCGGAGTTGGATTCCCCCCTTTTACCCGAACGACTAGGACCAGCCTGTAACGTCGCTCGTGCCCTCTGCCCCTCACCCCTGCCCGTGCGTTCTGTGCCTGCGCTCGTCTCAACCTCCACTCCTTCGTTGGTAACTTGTCGTCTTGCTTGTACGTCAGCAAGCATAGGAGAAGATGCCTGACGACGCTGGTGCCATCTCCCACTTGAGCGTAAAGCCCCGTCTTCTGGCCGGGTGATCCATTTATTTGGTTCCACCAAGTGGAATCACAATTCAACTTGGGAAGGATCACCGCTAGCAGGACAAAATACGATCATTTTGTCCTCTCTACCAGCGAGCATCATCTCTGAAGTCCGTGACGTCATCGTGTCTACTTCCACGAGTGAGGACCCATGCAACGATCTGAAGTCTGCCATCCTGTGCCGCACCACTGTCTCCGAGCGTGAGAAACTACATCAGTTAATCTCAAAAGAAGAACTTGGAGACCGTAAGCCCACTCAAATGCTGAGGGCTATGCAGTGCGCTCTAGGCGAACGCGCACAAACCTTCGATAAGGACATCTTTAGACAGTTGTTCTTGCAGAAACTTCCTCCATCAGCTCAGCGTGTCTTGGCCACTATGGATCCTGCTACTCCAGTTGATAAACTAGCAGAAACTGCCGACAAAGTAGTGGAGATTGACACAGCTCCGGTCAACAACGTGAACACACAATCGGAACTGGAGTTGAAAGTGGAAGAGTTAAGTCAACAACTCAACCACGTTTGTTCTCTGCTACAAAATCAACGGCAAAGAAGCCATTCTCGGTCAAGATTTACGAAGAGGCATCGTTCGAGTTCCGGGAAGATCTGCTTCTACCACTCTAAATTTGGAAAGAAGGCTAGGAAGTGCATCTCCCCTTGCAATTTTTCGTCGGAAAACCCCAGCAGCGAGTCCTAATGGCGTCTAGTACTCGCACTGCCAACCTGTTATTCATAAAGGACAGGAACTCTGGTGTCAATTTCTTGGTCGATACCGGAGCGTCAGTCAGTGTATTCCCTCAAAAATCTGGTCATACGCACTCGGAATCTCCGCCTCTATACGCTGCTAACGGTTCACGCATACCCACGTACGGTACTCAGTCGCGTGAACTAAACTTGGGCCTTCACCGATCCTTCAAGTGGATTTTCATCTGTGCTCAAGTGCAGCATCCCATAATCGGCGCTGACTTCCTCCAGCATTTCAAACTCCTGGTGGATCTTGACAAGCGACGCTTATGCGACCAGGCCACACTGCTTTCTGTTCTTGCCAAACAGGTTGCCCTTCCGGACGCCTCGAACTCTGCACTTTCCCTCGTTCCCCCTAATTCCATGTACCAGTGCCTTTTCCAGCGATATCCAGGAATTTTTCAACCGATGCAGATGGGTGATACCATTAAGCACACCATTACCCATCACATTACAACAAAAGGTCCCCCTGTGTTTGCAAAACCCAGACGTCTTGCCCCGGACAAACTGAAAGCTGCCAAATCGGAATTCCAGCTTATGATAGATCTTGGGATAATAAGACCTTCCAAAAGCAGTTGGTCCTCTCCCCTACACCTCACCTGGTCCAGAAGAAGTCAGGAGACTGGAGACCATGTGGGGATTACCGGTTTTTGAATTCGACAACCATCCCGGACCGATATCCGGTACCAAATGTCCAAGACTTTACTTCTCTTCTCCACGGCAAATCTATCTTCAGTAAAATAGACCTCGTTAAGGCTTTCCACCACATTCCCGTAGAGCCTTCGGATATTCCCAAGACTGCAGTTTGTACACCATTTGGGTTATTCGAATTTGTGAAGATGCCGTTCGGGCTACGGAATGCTGCGCAAACCTTTCAGAGGTTTATAGATGAGGTCACCAGAGGCTTAGACTTTGTTTATGCCTACATCGATGATTTGCTTGTGGCCAGCTCAACGGAAGAGGAACATAAGGAACATCTTTCACTCCTCTTTCAACGCTTAGAACAATACGGTGTTACTATTAATGCATCTAAGTGTGTGTTTGCACAGCCAACCTTGGAATTTCTTGGTCACACGATTTCGCAGCACGGAATTACCCCCTTCAGGACAAGTGTGAAGTGATAAAAAATTACCCTATGCCAAATAATCCGTGAGTTACGTCGGTTTCTAGGTTTGGTAAATTATTACCACAAGTTCATTAAAAACTGTGCCAGTGTTCTTGCTCCTCTACACGCTATGATCACACACAAACGCAAGGTAACGAAATTGGTATGGTGTAGCGATAGTTTACAGGCGTTCGACAATGCCAAAAATGCTATCAATAGTGCATTGTCTCTGTCATTTCCTATCAGTGATGCCCCCCTAACTCTGACGGTCGATGCATCAGATGTTGCGATCGGTGGGGTGTTGGAACAAACCATTAACGGTCAACAAGCACCCATCGCGTTTACTCGAAAAAGCTGCAGCCAGCCCAAACGCGTTATAGTGCTTTCGGACGTGAACTTCTTGCTATTTACTTAAACGTGAAGCACTTTCAACATTTCCTTGAAGGCCGAGAGTTTTGTGTTTTTACCGACCACAAACCTTTGGTCACTGTCTTCAATAAAAATAGCTGTAACCACTCTCCCAGAGTCATCAGGCAACTCGATTATATCTCGCAATTTACCACAGATATCCGCCACATCAAAGGTGTCTTGAACACTCCAGCGGATGCACTTTCAAGAATAGAGATTACTTCTGTTACCCTCAGCTCTACACTGTGGAATGCTATTGCACAGGATCAAGATAAGGATACGGAACTACAAGACCTGCTCAGAGAAGACTCCACTCACTCACTTTCCCTCAAGAAAATGAGTATGCCAGGATTGTCTGTGCCCCTCTATTGCGACGTATCAACAGCTGCTATTCGCCCTTATGTCCCTCCATGTCACAGACAAGCAGTCTTCACGGATCTTCATAAGCCCTCCCATCCTGGTATCCGTGCTTCGCAACACCTGGTTACCTCTCGCTTTGTTTGGCCCTCGATGCGGAAGGATGTCAAACATTGGACCAAAACGTGCCTTGCCTGCCAGCGTGCCAAAGTCCAAAGGCACACCAGGTCCCCCTTTGACGCATTTCCGCCCCCATCCCAGCGATTTGAGGTAATTCATGTAGACATTGTTGGTCCTCTTCCAGTGATTCAAGGCCAACGTTATCTGCTCACCTGTCTCGACCGCTTTTCCAGATGGCCTGAAGCCATCCCACTTCCTGATATCCAAGCGGACACTGTTGCAAGAGCCTTTCTTCATGGATGGGTATCAAGATTTGGATTGCCGACAAAAGTCATCACTGACCAAGGTCGCCAATTTGAGTCTTCGCTTTGGAAGAAGTTTACCAGCTTGTTGGGTACAGTACATGCGCATACCTGTGCGTATCATCCGCAAGCTAACGGCCTCGTCGAACGCTTCCATCGCCAGCTGAAGTCATCCCTTATGTGTCACGAAGACTCCCATTGGATGGATAAGCTTCCACTCGTGTTGCTTGGTATTCGCTCTGCATTTAAGAGTGATCTGAAGACTACAGCGGCTGAACTAGTCTATGGAACAACACTGCGGCTACCAGGTGGCTACTTCACTGCAGGGGATAAGTCATGTGATCCTACGGAATTCGCTCAAACACTTTCCTCTCACATGCAGTCCCTTCAGCCTGTTCCCCCTCGATTGACTAGCCAACAGAACATCTTTGTTTCCCCAGCCCTCCAGTCTTGCACCCACGTTTTCGTTCGTGTACCTGTCCCAAAACGGCCTCTCCAATGTCCATATGACGGGCCCTATGAAGATCTCCGACGTACGCGCAAATCATTTCTCATCCAGCGCGGTTCCAAGGTCGACAAGGTTTCTATCGATCTTCTTAAGCCTGCGTTTTTGGAATCAACCTTAAGCGAGGTACATGTAGCTACCAAAAAGGTCCAGGGGAAATCTGTGTCGTTCGGAACTCTTTGAACTTCCTCTCTGGTGGGGGAGTGTGTAGTGAATACTCTTATTTTAGTTTCAAGATAAATGTTAATTTTACCGTCTTGAATTTCGGAATAGCTATAAATTCATTTTAAATTAGTTACCCATCATAATTCAATTGTAAACCACATTAATACTAATTTTATGTATACTGTATTATTTATTGTATGTAAACATAATTAATTATATATCACAATTGTCAGTTAATTATTTATATTCAAATAATTATTTTAATCTAATACCATGTCCATTTTGCAAATAAATAATAGAAATCCAAGGGTTATATTTTCCATCCTTGGTACTGTCGCAGTTTCGCCTAACGGACTCAATACGGCTAGTGAGATAATCACTGGTTGGCACTTAACCAGCGGCAGTGCTTATGGCTACATCATCCAGGTTAACCTATACCGGATAGATGCGCTACGGTCCCAAGCCGTAGCTTGCCTAGGCCCAACGACGACGAAAACCAACAGAGGTATGCCGCCACATACGGTCACCTGTCAGGTCATGGTCCTCACCTGAAGAATATCCACGCCGAGCGCGCCCACCTGAAAAATCTCCACCCACAACGTTACCGAGAGTTGGAAATTACAGAACAAAACAAATCAAGATTCCCTAACGCCTCACGAAAGTCACTAGGCCTTTCCACTTTTCAGCTGGCCTCGAGGCCCAGGCCAAGGCCACTTTTAAGGTCCGAGGCCGAGGACTGCAAAATATACCCGAGGCCGGCCTCGTGGCCGAGGCCAGGTCTCAGCCCCATGTCTAATATACAGTGTATATATATATTATATAATATATATATATATATATATATATATCTGAACAAACGCTTGTTCCTAGGGGAGCGGTATTTCAAGATGAATAAAATGACAAACGCTTCAACTAACATTCTTTAATCACCAAACGTTTCGGGAGTTTTAATTCCCATCTTCAGTGGCCGTAACTTACAATGTTCAGTTTATTAGATTAGCCATAATCATTTAAAGTAGGTTTACTTCTGAAAATGCGAATTGACTCTAAGTCACGAGCACTGCTTACTGAACTACGACAACATAAATGCTAACATAAACTCGCACATATTTGATCACCCGAGGGAAACCCTATAGTGCTTTCATGCCTAGAAGTGATTTTATGTGCTAACACCCTACACTCGAGCTAATAACAGCCTTTAATTCAAATCTCTTTGGTGTATACAAAAAAAAAATGATGTTGCTTATGCGTATTATTAGGTATATATATATATATATATATATATATATACTGTCCTGAAAGTTGATAATTTCTTGATTGTTTTGGGCATACAGAAACACACTAGGGTTTATTCGAAAACTTTCCTTTTTCGATTGGTGTACAATGTACATGACATTTCAGCACACTTTACTCTCTTTTACGTCAACAAACAATCATAACAATATCGCAATCAAAATCTGGGAAACGCCAGTAGAAAGCGAGAGAAAAGAAAGAATTTTGGGAATTGAAAACTTGAGCTTACTTGAAAAGACTTGAGTAACCTATATACCCTTTTCGATGCATAGGTGAACACTTTTATGTACAGTATGTTCCCACTCACTTCTGTATCTTGACCTTGTCTGATAATGAGATAATAAACTGTGGTGAAATAAGGTTGAAACCATTGCTTGAGGCTTAACATTCAGAGTTTATATCTTTAATCTAGATGTACTTAACTTTCGGACACCCCATATATATATATATATATATATATATATAATATATATAATCCTTTAACCTTTGGTTAACCTTAACCTTTGGTTAGCTTACGTCCGAATTGTTCATTCTGACGAAGGTCAAGCTTTTCATTCCACCTTAGACCTACAGTTTAACGTGGAATCCGAACCACGCCCCACCAGCAGCAGCCCAGCATCTTAACCACTAGGCCACCTAGGGTACCCATTTTATCTACCAACCACTTTCTTTTTATTGTGTGGAAGGATGAACAGCTGGGTTTTGCTGCGCGCCGGCTGCCGTCGGTTCTCGAACCCGGGGCCGATGGATTCGTAGTCAGCGACGCTAACCACTACACCACCGAGGCGCATCTTATATGTATGTATGTATGTACGTATGTATGCTACGCCGTGGCCGATGTCGTAACACCGCTTCCCGGAGATCAGCGAAGTTAAGCGACATTGGGTCTGGGTAGTAGTTGGATGGGAGACCGTCCTCTGCACCCAGATTATGTAGCACCCGTGGTTCGGATCCCACGTAAAGCTGTAGGTCCCCTCCGTCATATGACCTTAGATGTTGCGAAGGAGGTTAAAGAACCTCAATTATAATATATATATATATATATATGTTACAGTTAATGTCTAAAATCAAGTAATTTGTAAATTGACTGAAATTTTAGGCAATGTGTCAAATTGTGATATGCACAAAACCTAACCTAACCTTTCTGGTAATGCTGTATATGCATGCCCACTGGTATTTCCCAATATGCTGCCTAAAAATTCATTAGGTTAGGTTAGGTTTTGTGTATCACGATGTGACACATTACCTAAAATTTCAATCAATTTACAAATTGCCTGATTTTAGACATTGACTGTAACGTATATAGTTTGAAGAGTTAAAAAACTTCCTTTTTCATAAACTAATAACACTAGTAAAGAGTTGAGAAATAATAATAAAAAAAAATCTTTTAATTTTTTATACAAATTCGTTTTTTAATTTAAAATGTCACAAACAAACATTCAAGTGACATTTAATACTCAAGAAGACGAATTTTCCTTTTATCCACAGATTAGAAAGAGCTATTTTTACAGCAACAGAAAGTAACCGACGTCTTTAAAGAAAGTTTAAAATCCTTCGATGAAAACTTTAAAATACAAACTAAATAAATGCTAAAGGTTTGACTCACATTTTTAACATTTTTAACATAACAAAAATTTATTGAAAAAAAGAATTGCTAAGATAAAAACTGCGATAAAAAGATTATGAGCGAGCGAAAGCGCACAAAAGACATTTTGTTAGTAACTTGAATGTCTCAAGGGGAGATGTTGGGGTTGCTCACAAATTTTTTACTTACGAATCGATTTGAATGAAATTTTTCTCTTTTCTGCGTCATTTGTGGAGTATTTGTACAAATTTTCAATCTAATTGAATAAAAACCTTTAAAGTTATTGATGTTTTTATCGTTCTGTTTCCTCCTTCAGTTAAATGATCAAGTCCCCTCTATTAAGTTTACTTTAGAAGTGGAACAAGACAATTCAATCCCATTTTTGGATGTGCGTGTACATAGGGAAAGCCCAGGTTTTAAGTTTAGTATCTATCGGAAAAAAACAAACAATTTGTCCTACGTACACTTTTACTCGGGACATGACACCCCTACTAAGAAGGCCATTTTTTCTTCAATGTTTCTCCGCGCCCTTAGGATGGCCAGTCCGGAATACATCGATGCCGAATTAGAAAAAATCAACGGTATTGGAAGTGATCTGTGTTATCCATCTGCGTTTATGGAATCTTGTCTCAACAAGGCAAAACGAACTTTCTATCGCGTCAATAATAACACTCGTACTTTGTCAAAAAATATTTTAATACTTCCATTTTTCCCGGGCTTTTTAGGCGTTGCTAATGTATTTAAACTTTTGGATATTAATGTAGTATTTTCATATAACAATATTGTGAAAAATATCATAGTAAAAAATAGCCCTACCAATAATTCAGGCATTATCTATAAAATTGGTTGTAAACAATGTGATTCTTTTTACATAGGTCAGACGGGAAAGGATTTGCACACACGTATAAAACAGCATCAATATTCCGCTAGAACAGGACAATTGTCCAGTGCCTTTTTTGTCCATTTGCCAGAGTTATCCCACTGTATTGATTGGAATAATGCTTCAGTTTTATTCCACTCTAGCAACATTGTTAATAGAAATATTCTTGAGTCTGCCATTATCCAACTAACAAATAACTTCAACATAAGCAAAGGTCTTTTTCAACTCGATCCTGTTCTTTTGAATTCCTTCAGAACAGATTTAGATAAAAAAGGTAGAACGCTAAATCTTTGGTAAAATTTGTATGCCACCCCAATAACTTTTATTTTTCAATTTTTATATACAAAAAAATAGGGCAGAGTGCTAAAACCCGGGCAGATTTCCAGTATAAATTTGTATATATATATATATTTTTATCTATAACATTCTTTGGAAACATCTTTTAATCTTGTGCTAAAAATCGATAATTGTTCAATTTTTATATACAAAAAGAGCAGAGTGCTAAAACTTGGGCAGATTTCCAGTATAAATTTGTATATATGTATTTTATTTTTTTATCTATAACATTGTTTGGAAACAAATCTTAATCTTGTGCTAAAAATCGATAGTTTTTCCTTATAAATTTGTGTGCCCCTTTCCACAATCCTTTAATTTCGTTTCTCCGTTTATTGTATATATATATATATATATATATATATATATATATATATATATATATTTTTATATTTTTTTTCTCTTTCTGTAACCTATATAGGCTGTAATTCTTTATGTACTTCAGTGTTCCTGAGGATGTCATTAGACGAAAGCGCTTGAGCACCATCTGTGTTTCCTTTCCTTCGTGGTTTTATTCATCCTAAATATTTTTCACGTGTTACTTTCGTGAAATAATTTATATATATATATATATATATATATATATATATACCTAATAAAACTCATAAGCAACATCATTTTTTTTTTTGGTATACACCAAAGAGATTTGAATTAAAGGCTGTTATTAGCTCGAGTGTAGGGTGTCAGCACATAAAATCACTTCTAGGCATGAAAGCACTATAGGGTTTCCCTCGGGTGATCAAATATGTGCGAGTTTATGATAGCATTTATGTTGTCGTAGTTCAGTAAGCAGTGCTCGTGACTTAGAGTCAATTCGCATTTTCAGAAGTAAACCTACTTTAAATGATTATGGCTAATCTAATAAACTGAACATTGTAAGTTACGGCCACTGAAGATGGGAATTAAAACTCCCGAAACGTTTGGTGATTAAAGAATGTTAGTTGAAGCATTTGTCATTTTATTCATCTTGAAATACCGCTCCCCTAGGAACAAGCTTTGTTCAGATATATATATATATATATATATATATATATATATATATATATATATACACTGTATATTCGACATGGGGCTGAGGCCTGGCCTCGGGTATATTTTGCAGTCCTCGGCCGCGGCCTCGGCCTCGAGGCCAGCTGAAAAGTGGAAAGGCCTCGTGACTTTCGTGAGGCGTTAGGGAATCCTGATTTGTTTTGTTCTGTATTTTTCAACTCCTGGTAACGTTGGGGTGAAGATTCTTCAGGTGGGCGCGCTCGGCGTGGATATTCTTCAGGTGAGGACCATGACCTGACAGGTGACCGTATGTGGCGGCATACCTCGATAAATATTATTCAGCGAGGTGACTAGTCAGGCGGCAGTCTTTGATAAATACTATTCAGTTAGGTGACCAACGGATTAGTGACAGGTCACTGTGACGTTAGGTACATAAATATTAAATATAATGATGTTATAATGTTATAATGTTTCAGACCAACAAAGACCCTAGGATCCACTCATGGCTGGTCTACCTAACTGTGTTCGTAATTGTGCATTGTGTATGTCCTCCGTAGTGGCGGAGGGGACCTACAATTTTACGTGGGTTCCGAACCACAAGAATATAAGAAATTTATGTAAAAACTGCCTGTACATTGGCAACGACTAATTTTTACGAAACTAAATAATTATCAATTTAAAACTAATTAATTATCGATTTAAAACTAAAGATAGAATCTCTGGATCCAGAGGATCAAGTCATAATAGACTACTACCCACAAATATGTTACACTCTATATCTATTTATAACGGACATGCAAATATATCAGATCCAAAGGATCCAGTCAATTTCATTACGGTATCCATCCAACCAAAAATAAGTCACGATCCATATCGATTGCAGACCAAGTCAAAATTTACCACCATATACATTACAATATATATACTTAGGAGGAAAAGTGTAGGTGTGGCTGTAAAGACTATACAGTAATGTAGAAATGTGTGTGCACCCATTTTGGGTCTCCCATTTAAAGGTGTTTGTGGGGCAAGTGAAGATCATGAATTTTTCAATACCTCACAGTACTATGGGGGGCACCGCTCAGCAGAGGAATCTCTTTAAATGGGGTGTGTAAGGACAGAGAGTATCCCCTAACCCAAGATGCTGCCTCCCTATATCCCACAACACTTGTGTTGAGCTGTGGGATCTATCCCCATAAAGCCTTAATTTTACTATCTTAATCTATACCCAATCTATCAACATATGCATCTAATTGATTTTTAAACATGTTTATAGACATGCTACTAATTACCTCTACCGGCAAACTATTCCAGCTATTTACTATTCTGTGCGTAAAAAAGTTTTTCGCAACTGTTGTCTCGAACCTTCTACTTGTCAACTTACACCCGTTATTTCTAGTCCTATTATATTGAGATATTTTGAAAAAGCTATCTCTATCTACGTTATCGAACCCATTCATAATTTTGAACACCTGGATTAGATCACCCCTTAGCCTCCGAGTTTCGAGTGTAGTCAATTTTAACTCCTTAAGCCTATCCTCGTACGACTTTGAACTAAGCGACGGAATCATTTTAGTTGCTCGTCTTTGAACTCTTTCGATTTTGTCTATATCTTTGCGCATATGTGGATTCTAAAATTGAATCGCGTACTCCAAATAGGGTTTAACTAATGATTTATAAAGAGGAACTATAATATCGCGCGATTTGTACTCAAAATTCCGAGCTATAAAACCTAACACTTTGTTCGCCTTATTGACCGCTGCTGTAGTTTGTTTCGCTACTTTTAAATCACCAGTGACCATAACTCCTAAATCTTTTTCCTGCTCTACGCTTGTTAACTCTTTCCCTGACATACTATACGCAAAATTACCGTTACGCGAACCTATATGCAAAATTTTGCACTTATCGACGTTAAATCTCATTTGCCATGTGACTGACCCATCAACGATTTTATTCAGATCTTCCTGGATTTTACCTCTATCTTCGTCATTAATCGTCCTACCACCCAGCTTCGTGTCATCCGCAAACTTTGAAACTGTACTGACTAGGCCGACATCTAAATCGTTAATATATATAAGAAAAAGCAAGGGGCCCAATACAGAACCCTGAGGAACGCCACTCGCTACATTAGTCCAACACGACTCCTTTCCATCAACGACCACCCTCTGTTTCCTACCTCGCAACCACTCTTCTAGCCAATTTATTACTACACTCCTGATTCCATGAGCCTTAGTTTTTCAATGAGTCTTTTGTGCGGCCCGGTGTGAAACGCTTTTTGAAAATCTAAATACACTACATCAACCGCCCGATGACTATCGTAAACGTCAACCACGCTTTGGAAAAATTCTAAAAGATTAGTTAAGCAAGATTTGTTTCTCCTAAAACCGTGCTGCGTATTTCTAACTAGTTTATGCAATTCTAAGTGTTCGACTATGCGATCCCTAATTATTGATTCCAGTAGCTTACCTACAACAGACGTTAAACTGATTGGCCTATAATTTCCCGCCGCATCTTTATCGCCTTTCTTAAAGATAGGTGTTACGTTTGCTAACTTGAAATTATCTGGTACGCACCCCTCAGAAATAGACGTATTAAAAATCTTTGTTAGCGGCACAACAATGCTATCTTTTAATTCTTTTAGTTGTGTGGGATATATGGAATCCGGCCCCGGTGATTTACGCGTTTTCATTTTATCAATATAGCGCATTACCGCTCCTTCACTAACCACTATATTATCCAAAATATTACCATTATCAAAAGGTATTATGTCTATGACCGTAGGGATATTCGTTACATCTTCTGTAGTAAAAACTGACGTAAAAAATTCGTTTAGCAAGGTAGCCATTTCCTTGTTTTCAGAAACTAGATCTCCGTTTACATTTTTCAAAGGCCCCAAGACGCTTTTTACTGGATTTCTATTATTGACGTATTGAAAGAATCGCTTGGGGTTTTCTTTACCGTCACGAGCTATGGAGATTTCAAATTCGCGCTTGGACTTTTTTATTACACTTTTCGCTTCACGCCTTAGAGATATGTAGTTGTTTCGTAACCACAAATTGTCTTTATCGCACTTATGTAGCCTATAAGCCCTCTTTCTACTCTTTATAATGTCTCCTACTCTAGAAGTAAACCACAAGGGCTTGTTGTTTACTTTCGCACGCTTAATTTTGTACGGTACACATTCCTCATTTATAGTTCTAAATACTGTTTCGAACGATTCCCACATTAGTTTTGCGTTGGAGTTCCCCATTACGTTTTCCCAATTGACGTGTGACAATTTATTTCGAAATTTACTAAAGTCTGCCTGCTGGAAGTTAGGAATTTTAGTCGAGTTAGCTGGTTTCGAGTGACTTACTGAGAGGACAAACTCTGCCATATTGTGATCGCTATTGCTTAACGGTTCTGTTACTTGAAGATCAGTAATTAGCCTATCATCTGTAGTTATTACTACATCTAAAATACTGTCCAACCTCGTAGGTTCCCCAACCTTTTGAATAAGAAAGCTATCCTCGAAAAAATTAACTAAACGATTACCTTCCGCGTCTCCCTGCATTGTATCGTAATTTACGTTAGCGCAATTAAAGTCACCCATAACTAAAGCCTGCTCACTACCGATTATTCTCTTTAGTTCACGATATAACGCTTCGTCCGTATCAGCTGTTTGATTAGGGGGCCTATATATAACCGCAACAACAAGTTTGAAATCGTTCAATTTAAGTTCTGCTATAGTCGAATCTATCGGTTCTGGAATTGTGTGCTTTACTTCTATAACGTTCGCTATATTATCTTTGATATACAACATAACACCGCCTCCTCGCCTACCTATTCTGTTTTTAACAAAAAGTCTATAACCTTTAATTTGATACTCCCCTACAAAGTCACGAGTTTCAGTGCTAAGCCACGATTCATTTATCGCAATTTTTCATAGTCTTTACAAGCAATTAAAGAAAAAAATTCGTTTCTTTTATTCCGTAGGCTACGAGCATTTAAGGATAGAACCTTCAAATTGTTTGTAATTGCGACACCTTCGCGAGCGCAGTGGAAATTTATGGAATTTACGCTGGGACCGTTCGAGTTACGGCAGCCTGAAAAGAAGAAACAGTATTATGAAATAGTCTTCCTAAACGCGCAGCTCCAACGTCATTAAGATGAAGTCCATCTCCGAGGAACAAGTCCCTCCTGCCGTAGAAACTGTTCCAAAAATTCGCAAAATGCACTCCTTCCTGTTGGCAAAGAGACTTTAGGTTATTGTTAATATAGGTCGCCTTGCTGTAGAAATCGTTACGATGGATAATTCGAGGAAGTATACCTGTTAAAACAATCTTATTAATTTTTTCCTTTAATCGCTCTAGTAAGTCCCTGTACCTAGCCAGCAGTTCTTCCGATCTAGAATTTAAAACGTTATTAGTACCGACATGAATAACATACGTTGTGTCCTCGGAGGTACCGTCTGTAAATTGGTCAACACTATTAGTTATATCCTCCACCCTTACACCAGAGTAGCAGTAACGGCGCCTACGACGAGGGTTTCTCTCACAGAATTCCTCGAGCTGCCCTCGAGCAATGGAATCGCCAACGAGTCGTATTTCCGGTTCATCAGCATCATCGAAACCTAAAACAGAAAACTTATTGTTTGTTATTACTGGTAGACATGTCTTAGGTTTTCTCAATGGGGCTCCATTACGCACTCGAACGAAGGGTTGGGAACTAGGAGAAGAGAGAGGGCTATTAATACTATTCATATTATTAGTAGAAACTGAGGCAGGAGGGGTCGTAACTGGAGTCTCAAGGGATTCTAATTTTGCCGTCAGGAGCATCACCCTTTCTTCAAGCCTTACTCTGGCCTCCTTCTCACGTTCTAACTCGTTCCTCAGCACTTCCAAGTTTGAGCACCACCTGCAAACTAACTGTTCATTATTATTAGCCATTGTAAACGCGTAAGCGGCAAATTTTCCTTCACAGCGACTGCAAGTATTTGACGGGGGTGCCATGCTTCTAATTAGTTAAACAACAAAAAACAAAAAAACAAAAACGAGCGTTTGGAAATTAATAAATTACAACGTACGTCTACCGCGTTTTTAAAACGCAGAAACAGGTTCTTGTAACACAAATTTATACTAAATCTATATAGAATTAAGCTACCGACAAAAGATCTGTAAAAGAAGAGTATTTATAACACTTATCTGTCCGCGATTCGACCCGACTTTTTTCCTTTTCTTCACACGGTGTGTGACCACACTCTACCTGACCTCTCGAAAGAAGGAAAAATGAACCTTATGTCTCCACGTTTTCTGATAGATTTGAAAAACAAACAAGGCAAGCCACGTGCAGTAGCCTTGGTTTGATCAAATAATATAGTATTGAATAACGTCAATAAATGAAATATTAATACTATAAACACCCAGGAATGTCTGTCTGAGACGCTTCAGGAATGTCAAATGCTAAGTGACGTCATAAAACCGCATTCCCATTGGCGGAAAGTGTCATGACGTCATCCGGCTCTACTCTGACTGGCTGGTGGGGATGACGTCACAGATTTCCTCACCCTCCTATTGATATTTTCGTTAGCTTTAACCAAACTATCACGACTTAACCTAACCAATCGTCAATGGCGTACAATTAACCTAAAAAAATAAATACAATTTTTTTTTTTTATTTAACGAAAATATCACGACTTAACCTAATCAATCGTCAATGCCGTACAGTATAAAGAATCCTCTTCTCTTAATAAAAATAAATAAATAAAAAAAATTTATTGTTTTTTATTTATTTTTTTAGGTTAATTGTACGCCCTTGACGATTGGTTAGGTTAAGTCGTGATAGTTTGGTTAAATAAAAAATATATATTTTTTTTTATTTAACGAAAATATCACGACTTAACCTAACAATCGTCAATGCCGTACAGTATAAAGAATCCTCTTCTCTTAATAAAAATAAATAAATAAATAAAAAAATTTATTGTTTTTTTACTTATTTTTTTAGGTTAATTGTACGCCCTTGACGATTGGTTAGGTTAAGTCGTGATAGTTCGGTTAATTTTTGCTACCCGCGACCCGCACGAAGGGCGGGTCTTATGCTAGTATTCGTTAATGAATGATTAGTAGCACGAAGTAATTTAGTTATGAATGCACCGAACACTATTTTTTTTAAAAACACTTCAACGAAAACCACTTATTCAATTGATAACACTGGACACTCGATAAAACACGTCGCGGTATATAAATATTATTCAGTCAGTCAGCAATAGACCAATTGACCTAATGTAGCAAAACTAGTGTGGGAAAGCAATCTATCAGTTGGTCATCAGTTGAACTGAGCTCATATATTGTGTTCGTGTTATTTAAGTGTATAAACTATTGTACTGTATCTATTTCTATACAAAAATAGGCCAAACTAAAGAAGAATACCTCCTGGTATACTGATAAATAGCTACTAGCGTCGATAATTTTGTTTTTTTCCCGTCGTAAATTGTAACATATAAACTTCTAAATAATAGGATTTAAAATGAATATATGCAGTAATATCAGATACAAACAATAATTTTGCTAATAATTTTTTCGGTCTTTTTCATTTACTTTAATAATACAAAGTATTACTTTAAAAATGTCTGATAATGGATAATATCAGGTGCAAATATACAGTGGACCCCCCCGCTATCCGAGATTAATTGTTTCCCAAAAAACATCTCGGATAGCGGAACCTCGGTTAACGGGACCATACTTTACATGTTATAAGGCTAACTGGTTCCAGAAAACTGAAAACTGACCCTTATCACCACAAAATCTAACTTTCAAGGCCTACAGTATTTTTAATTTAAATTAAATAGTATTTAAGTACAGTATTATTTTGTGTTATTTTCTGAAAATAAAGAATTAAATTATAATGAATACAGTACTGTATTAATTAAATTAAATTAACATGCACTCAAAAATTAACACTCACCAGAACAACAATTTGACTGGGCTTGCTGGAAAGATTGACTGGAAAGATGGTGGGGTTGTTTTATTGTTTGGAAGGAGAGTCTCCTTCCATAAAGGCATCTGGTAGTTCAAACAATTGGTCGTGTTTTTGAGAGTTTGAAGAGGTCCCTGAAGTTGATGATTTTGGTTCATCTTGTTCTACAGAAGGAGTCCTCTTCGGTTTGGAAAAAACTATCAATCAGTGTCTGCTTGGGCTTGGTCATTTCTTGGAGTTGAGTTCGGTATGGGAGGAGCGCTGAATTGATGGCGCTGTATGCTGTGTAGGCTCTGCCATGGATGGGATCTCTTTCTATGATTTTCCATGATCATGATTTTCCATGATTTTCCATCGCTTGTGGACATTCTAGAACAAACATGCGATGTTGGTCGGTATCTCGATTATCTCAGTATCTCGGTTATCGAGATCCTCGGATAGCGGGGTTCCACTGTACTCTTGAATCAAATTACGGATATAACATGTTGAAATATCAGGTGCAAATATATTCTTAATATTATCGTTATTATATTATTATCGTATATATAATTATATAGTAATGGCATGATATAAACTTCATACCTATAGGCCTACCGTACATCAGAAACATCTTTCACATAGAGTACAAGCTACAATTACATTAATGACCTTTGGTAGACTTTAAGACCACAATTTCTTATTGTCAAGATATAAAAATGCAAAACTTAAAAAAAAGTAAGGCATCTCCAAATGTGGCTCTGTTTGCAATGCTCGCTAGAGTCGTTAATAATTGTAGCCATTCAGAAATTATACGATCAACACTCGGTGAGTTAGTACGATCTTTAAATAATTTGCTAGATCATCTTCACATCATAACTTTCCATATTATCATAAATACTTGAAATATTCCCAGTATATTAAAATGAGAAATAAGAATTGCATGAAATGAGAATTAAAAAGTTATTGGGTTAATTGGGCTAATAGTATTTATCAAAGACTGCCGCCTGACTAGTCACCTGGCTGAATAATATTTATCGAGGTATGCCGCCACATACGGTCACCTGTCAGGTCATGGTCCTCACCTGAAGAATATCCACGCCGAGCGCGCCCACCTAAAAAATCTCCACCCACAACGTTACCGAGAGTTGGAAATTACAGAACAAAACAAATCAAGATTCCCTAACGCCTCACGAAAGTCACGAGGCCTTTCCACTTTTCAGCTGGCCTCGAGGCCGAGGCCCAGGCCAAGGCCACTTTTAAGGTCCGAGGCCGAGGACTGCAAAATATACCCGAGGCCGGCCTCGTGGCCGAGGCCAGGTCTCAGCCCCATGTCTAATATACAGTGTATATATATATATATATATATATATATATATATATATATATATCTGAACAAACGCTTGTTCCTAGGGGAGCGGTATTTCAAGATGAATAAAATGACAAACGCTTCAACTAACATTCTTTAATCACCAAACGTTTCGGGAGTTTTAATTCCCATCTTCAGTGGCCGTAACTTACAATGAACACTTACTGTGAACACAGCAAACCGTTCTAACTTGCTTATTTGACTTTGTCACAACCTCGGCTTTGGGAAACTGCTCTTTGATCTGGCCTGACAAAAGAACAATCTTGAGGGTATAGAGCAGTTTAGCCATCCACCTTGCTTTGTGAAGTGCGCCGGGGTAGACCATTGTGAAGTTCACTGGCTCGGATCCTTTAGTTACAAGCAGCAGACAAAGCTCTACCAGCTCCTTGTAGTCGCCACGTGTAAATGGTTGGGCTAGAGATTCACGGAAGAAGTCAGCCATCTCCTGCTGGCGCTCCTCAAACACTCCAGGCATTGCGGGGTAGTAGTATTTCTTTTTTTTCATTGTACGCAGTTGAGAGAAATGGTTCTTGAACCTAGAAATGCAATTATTGGGATTATTGTATTTCGTACTAATCTATAATATTGTTTTAGGGGTATTAAGATTGATATGATCGATCATTTGCTTGGTGTTAGTATATCTTATAAGTCTAATAAAAGAAATTCCACTAAATTTGTTCATTAGATAATATTCCTTGTTATTTTGTAAAGCTTATGACTCACCTCTGGAAAACCATTATGTTTGGACTTGAAGAGCCCTCCACTTTCAAGCAATCCCAGCAAACACATAGGATGACTTCGCCCACATGCCTGCGACAGGCGCACCAGAATACGGCACGCTCTAATTCCTTTTGGGGGAGACGCAAGCAGCTGTTTTTTGTCCTGAAAAAAAATGTAATTGTAGTTTAAGGCCACCATTTCAGGCACGTGCTTTTTGCAGATTTCTGTTAAATCATTCACTGTATTTTGGTATTAATGTTGTGATAAATTCACGCTGATGTTTGAAATAGGTTTACCTGTATTGGATGAAGTTGTGTCGAAAACCATACCAACGATATTCTGTTCACACTCCCAATCGACCAGAAGTTGTTTGGTTGCTGTTGATATCAAGTCTCCTTGAACCAGGCCAGCTTTTTGAGTCAAATGCGGAAGAGGTGGGACTCCAAGAAGCTTTGTGTCATTGACACCAGACACAAGAATGGGCAGGCGGTCATCAGTGCCTTTGGAATCCAGCGTGTCCATAAGTTTACCATCCCAGTGCACCAGTATTCTGTCTGATGGTTGCCATTCATCCATGATTTTTAAACTTATTTCTGACACGATGGAAGCTCGGTATCGGTGGGCCGTCCTTGCATTTAGACTCAGCTTTGATGTATCTCCACCACATGCAGATACAAGGGAGTACACAATTGCACTCAGCTGGGTCGGCGAGATGTTGTTTCGAACACTGCATGAAACAAGTTCTGCCGACTTCAGAATATCATGGGGCACAAAAATTGAAACTCCCTCTTTCACTGTTCTCCGATGTTTTCTCTTTGGTTCAGCAGTGCTGGCCTCATCAATGTCATCGTCCTCATCAGAGCTAATAGGTGAATCAATATCAGCCTGTACATTCTCAGCATGATCACATTGCTCTCTCTTTTGTCGCTTCTCTTCTCGCATCTGCCTTTTCTGTCGCTTCTGAACCTTTTCTGAGAGTACTTTGTTTACCCCAGAGTAGGTAGCTACTCTGTCACTTAGCATGCTTTTCATAAAGAGTATGTCAGTATCGATGGCATCTTGTTCGGCCTGAGTTTTCCCCTTTTTCGCAGCCGCCATGTCTTTCAACACAGTGTTCTTATAAAATTTCATCGTCAGGCTCAATTCTGATTTAAACTTCATAATTCCAGGATCATCAGCCCGTCTTCTATCCTCATTCTTTTTCATAAGCATCATGTAGTCTTTGTCATAGTAAGTTTTAATCACTTGGCCAATATTGTTCCTGCCTGTAATGGTCGGGACATTCGCCTTCTGGTAATGCAAAATCACATTGTCAATGGTGGCAGATAAAGCCTGGTCCCAATGCATATCCCGAAGGTTTGCTAACAGACATAGTAAGACCTGCCTATTAGTTGACAGTTTGCAGCCATTTATTTCCTTTTCTTCTTCTCGGGGTACGGTGCCCAATAACATTCTGACATACTCATCATCTTGCCGTGTATCCATGATTAAATTCTCTATTCACAACATCAAATCACTGTCAAGGGAAAAGAAAAGAGCATCATTAAAATTAATGCAATAAAATAAAACGTGGAAAATTTGTGGGTCAGCGTTTCAGACCCGGAAATGAAAATCTGATAAAATGTGCTATTTTCACACTTATTTATGAAGTTCATAAGCTGAAATAGCAATACTTGCTGGTACGACGGTGCTAGCTCAAACATGCACCAATCTCCAAGAAAATTTACAGGGGTGTTTCCTAGATAAATACACAACACTAAAACTTTGAACAGCATTGTAGGACCATTTTTTGATTTTTGGAGGGCAACGGTCACACCCTAATATATATATATATATATATATATATATATATATATATATAATATATATACACATTCAACTGCAAAGAACACGCAGTATAAATAACGTAAAGAACGACGCTTGTATAGGAGATATTCCGCGCGGAATATCTCCTATACAAGCGTCGTTCTTTACGTTATTTATACTGCGTGTTCTTTGCAGTTGAATGTATATAATGTTACGGCATGCGGGAGGTGCCCCCTTGGGGCATTGGTTTCTGCGAGTATGTAGAAGAATTACGGCATTTGGAAGAGTGAGGCCCATGGTGTAATGGTATCGCATCTGACCGGCAATCGGAAGATCCCGGGTTCGTTTCCCGGGTGGTTACCTCATTTTTTCATTTGTTTCGTTCTCTCTCTCTAGTCTTGCGCGGAATATCTCCTATACAAGCGTCGTTCTTTACGATATATATATATATATATATATATATATATGCTGAAAACCCACAAGGAAAAAGAAAAACGATTCCAGGGCCTTTCGTGTATTCAGAGCTACACCTCGTCAGGGAATGATGTGTAGAAAATATACAAGAATACAAGAAAGGCCTTGGAATCGTTTTTCTTTTTCCTTGTGGGTTTGTAGCATTCATTCATTTCACGTGTTTAATTGTGAAATTCATCCCATATATATATATATATATATGATGAATAAAACCACGAAGGAAAGGAAACACAAAATGGTGCTCAAGCGCTTTCGTCTAATGACATCCTCAGGAACACTGAAGTACATAAAAAGGTTAAGCCTATATATAGGTTACAGAAAGAAAAAAAGAAAAAAAAAATAAATAACATACAACACACACACACATATATATATATATATACATACATATCTATATATACAAATACATACATACATACATACATACATATATATACAATAAACAGAGTTCCAGTATAAATTTGTATTTTTATAATCCTTTTGATCTTGTGCTAAAAATCGATTAACTTTTAATTTGCATTTTTTTTTTTTTTTTTTTTTTTTATATCGAAACCTGACCATAGGCAGCATTGTGTTAAAACCCGGCAGAGTTCCAGTATAATTTTGTATTTTTATAATCCATTTGATCTTGTGCTAAAAATCGATATTTTTCCTTACAAATCTGTACGCCTCACTGGTAATCCTTTAAGGTTTTAATTTTTAATTTTTTATTATTTTTACTTCTCTGTTTATTGTATATATATGTATGTATGTATGTATGTATGTATTTGTATATATAGATATGTATGTATATTAGGGTGATGCAAAAAAGGGGTCAAATTTTTTTTTTTTCAATTTTCAGGGAGACACCCTCCTATTTTATTTATATTCCTAAGAAAGCATTGTATGCGAAATTTGGGGTTGAAAAAGAGAAAATTAGAGGTTGCTACCAAGCTTTAAAAATAAATGTATATCAGTTTGTGCTCAAAAATATTGTTTTGTTGATATTTTCGCCGGAGCCGGTTTGATATGTACCTAGTTAACCTAGTTTGAAAAAAACGATGACATTCTAGACTATAGTACGTAGTGAGCTCATAAAATAGTAAATAATAGGCACGCTGATTTCCGCACCACCCTCTGAGGTACAGCGTATAGCGCGTTAACTTTTTTTATGTGGAAGTTTCCCCAGTAGGCATATCATAACCACTTATGTATGTTTATTTTCGTTTTTTGTGAAGCAAGAGTAATGTTTTCTTGTTTTTGTTTGAGAGTGACGACCTGTAACTTTTAACAATTTGAAGAAGGTATTGTTTCTGCTCTTCATCATTGGTTATCAGTTTGTTGTATTCCTCCATCAGTCGTACACCTCTTTCCGCAATGTCGTTTACCACTTTGAGTCCATATGCGATATCTCTTGCATTCGCATAACTTTCATCATCATTCCATTCTTCAGCATCTTTTTCAAGAAAAGTGCAAGGCACCTCTAGGATTTCAAAGAATCTTTTTGTGTTCGCAGTAACGAAATCCTGCAGTTGTTTCTGCCCAGCTGATTCAGGATTTATTGATGCTCGTTTGCTCGGTTTTGAGTCAACTGGTTTCTGCAGAGCATGCTTCATTTTGTTTTTTGTCTCATGCGAAACAGCTGAATCAAAAAATGCAAGCGCCACAAGCTCCTCAGAGAGGTACCACAAATGTCTCAAAAACTTATTGAGTGCAGCACTTGCAATTTTGTCATCCTTTTGCTTGTAGAGCTGCAGACTTTGCACAAAATGCAAATCTGAACGGGGGGCGCATGAGGGTATGGGTGCCAGGTACCACGATCTGATGTATATCGCAGCTGAAAAGCAGCAAACATCTCTCAGTCCTTTTCCTCTCTCTCAGTTAGTTTAAACTGAGATTTAAACATCCAAATTTTAATGCAGTAAATTAGCTTGCCCATCCATCGTGCTCTGTGATAAGCTCCGGGTGCTTTAAAGCTGATTCCTGACTTGGGGGCACTACCGATGAAAATGAGCGTTAGCTCGAGCAATTCCTTGTAGTCATCACGAGGCTGCTGTTCATCAAGCTGAGCTTGAGCAAATTGAATGAGTTCTTCAGCATCTGAGATTTTCTCTGCAATGTTAGGGTCATCTGTTGCTGTTTGGTAATTGTTCTTGTCAATTTCCACCCACTTTGCTTTGAATCTCTTAAACAGTTGTATGTCAGGGCCACTAGAAGATGGCAAGGAGACAGAAACTGCAGCTTCTAACACTATTTCGAAAATATGATGTCGGCAAGCCAGCCACAGCATATCTTATCCAATCTTTGCTCTAGTAACATACAAGCACCACTCTTAGAACTGTGTTGGAGGCAGTGGTGTCAAAACACATGCCCTTCACTTGGTCAGATATATTCCACTCCAATACTAACTGATGGACAGCATCTGCAATGTTTTGACCAGTTCCTCTGGCAAGTTTGGGAATACCAAGAAGCTGATCAACTCCTTCGCCGGAAATTAGAACTGGCAGTCGATCAACATTTTCATGACCAGTAATATCTTCCAGTAGTTTGCCGTCCCAATATATTTGGAGAGGGCAATTTGTTTCGAAATCCTGCTTCAAATTTTCTGCCATTGTCTTGCGGTTCCTTTGTCTTGCTCTCCGTATCGATGAATAGCTAACACTGTATTCTTCAGGGTTTTGCCCAAGAGCATTGATTGTTGGGATCAAGATTTCCGAAGCAGCTCTATCACTTACTTTTGCAGCATCAAGAGATACAAGCATTGAAGAATCCATAAGCTTTGCACTCTTAGACTTGATCTACTTTGTCTCGAAGTTGATGGCTGCTGAAGGTCAGCAACAAATTCTTCTTCTGATTTTGAACTATCTTCATTCAAACTTGAAGGACTTGAACTTGAGAGCACTGCTGCTTCGAAAACGGCTGTTTCCCTCTTTCTTTTCTTTTCAAGCAATGTTTCCTTTTCTCTAGCAATCTCTTCCATTTGTGAAAAAACTTTATCCACTCCAGACATTTTGCCTTTTCTTCCTTTTTGTCGTTGCAGCATCAAAAACTCACGATCTTCATCTATCTTTATCATGTCAAGAGCACTTGCATGTGCAATGTCAAACAGATCTTGCAAGTCATTTTGCCAGCTCTCTTGTTTTTGAAGTAGTGCAGGTGATTGCTTCTTCTTATTATTTCTGTTCTTCTTTAGTTTCTCCCACTCGTTGAAAAGTTTCTTTACTCTCTCCACGACATGACATTTCAACACTGTTGGGATGCGTGCATTTTCCCACACATCCATAACATCTCTAGCAGTCAACAAAGCCGCTGTTTTCACCTGTTGCTTTTTATTGATCTTGTAGTTCATAAACAATGCTAATGTTTCCCTTTTAGATGGAAGCTGGGTTTCTTTGAAGGACTCTATAGGATGTCCTATGAGCCAAACAACTGTTTTGTGACGCGTATGCCGCTCCATGAGTGCAACTCAGCAACTGCTATACAACCACTCTCAGCGAAGGCAGCAAAGATACTGAGTCAGTGACGCCGCACTTACACTGACGCGGCCGCCACAGTGACGTCACAGCAAAGAAATGATTCTAGAATGTTCGGCCACGGCGTCTATAGCAATGAAAGGGATGAGAAGGTTTACGGAAAGAGGTTCAGAGTCTGTTATGACTGCTATATGTTGCTGACTACCATTTTTGATGAAATCTGCAAAATAAATAAATGTACAATAAATACAAACTGAAAAATAACAATATACAAAATGTTCAATGGATGGTAGCAACCTCTAAAATGTCTTCAATTGTGCTGAAATTTTGCATGTTCAGTTTTTACACTAACACTAAATTAAATAAAATTAGAGGGTGTCTTCAAGTTTTTGAAATGATAAGTTATTTTGCATCACCCTAATGTATATATATATATATTAGGGTGTTTCACCCTTATAAGGGTTGAATTTTTTTTTTTTTTTTGAAGGTCTCACCCTCTCAAAATATTCGATTAGTTGTGTAAACTGATGTTATGGAATTTTGTGAAGTTTAATGAACATCTTAAGGTGCCTCATGCCTTGTAAAGTTTGGCTTGCTTGGGTAAAATCTATAAATAACAACTACATTCATAACAAGACGATTATTTTAAAATCTGACAAACGAGAAATTAATAACTATTTATTTTCAGCATTATATGCTGTTATTTAGTTATTTTATATTCAAATTCATTATTTATAAATGTAATATTAGGTACGTAAAGCTTAAGGAATGTTCTCGAAATTTTTTTTTTTTTATTTAATTGAGCACGTAAAATTATTTTGTAGTATTGTTGGAAATTAGTTTGTTGGAATTGTGTTTGGCTCTTTAACTTGTCACTAGTTAACCCACCAACACTGTACATTTCTTAAGTTAATAAAAATAAACTAAATAGAAACAGTTATGAAACAGTAACAGTATGTTGATAACTTTCATATAATTCTTTTGTTTCAGATTCATGGCAGCTAGGCAAAAAAGACAAGAAATTTTTCTTATAGGGAGCAGTCTCGCTCACAGTATCAGGGGATCTAAGTTACCATGTATTGGAGATGTCCTGAAGCGATTTTATTACTTCCATCGGGAAGAGAATGACACAATTAAAGAAGCAGCCAACAAAACTTTTGATGAAATATTGCTATTCTGGAACAAAGCCAGAATCCCAACTAGACCCAAACATGTTATTACAAAAATTGAAGGTTTGTATGCCACATGGAAGCAGCTACAAAAGAATAAAACTAGAAGTTCTACTACAGAAAACAAGAAAAGAGAAGATTTTATCAGCACTTTCCCAAATCTATTTGATATAGCTCACGCTGATGCAGCAAAACTGATCCAGAACCCCGAGGACCTTCAGTTCTTGCAAGCTCAAAGAGAGCCTGGACGACGGGGAACTATGGCTGGAATAGACGAGGTAACAATGGAGAAGAAAAGGCGACGTTTTGAAAGAGTAGCAAATGAAGAAAAGAGAAAACAAAGATGCAAGAAAGAAATAGCAAGCACATCAAAAACTGTGGATTCGACTAAAACAAGTGATTCTACTAAATCAGATACAGAGAGTTCCTCCTCTTCTCATGATTCTGATTACTTGCCAACTGTTGGAGGTACAACTGGGGGAACTTCAATTGCAAAAAAACAAAAGTCCATCATGACTCCAAACCTCTACGCCACTCTAGACAGAACTTCCATGAGTGATAGGGAGGCTGTTCATCTCCTAACGTCACTAATAAGGAGTCAAGTGATTCAGCGTCCTGAGATTTCCGTCAGCCATTCAACGGTATACAGAGCCAGAAAGAAGCACCGCCTAGAAGCTGCAATACAGCATGAAAAGAAAATTAAAGAATCCTTGGTCAATAAGGTGCTTGTTGTTCACTGGGATGGAAAAATTATGCTTGATTTGACTGGTAAAGAAAAGGTAGATAGACTGCCAATTATTGTATCTGGTGATGGTGTCGAAGAAATACTTGCCATTCCAAAAATTTCATCTGGAACTGGTGTTGCTCAAGCTGATGCGGTGGTTTCTACATTACGAAATTTCAATCTTCAAGACTCGGTGAATGCCATGAGCTTTGATACAACACCGTCAAATACGGGTGGACGTGGTAGGTGCATGCATCCTTATCGAAAATAAACTTGGAAGGGAGTTGTTGAATCTTGCATGTCGTCACCATATATTCGAACTTCAAGTCGAAAAGGCCTACACTTTCTTGATGGGATTATCTACAGGACCAGAAATCCTGTTGTTTAAGAGATTTAAGGAAAGCTGGAAATATCTTGATATCTCATCTTTCACACCCCTTCAAGTGGAGCTGGAAGATGCAAATGTCACTCAGTTGATTTCTTTTGCTACAACAATACTTAAAGATGAGCAACCAAGAGAAGATTACCGGGAACTGCTGGAGCTGTGGATTATAGTTCTAAGTGAAACTCCGCCAAGAGGTATTAAATTCAAAAGGCCTGGAGCCATACACAGAGCAAGATGGATGTCAAAGCTCATTTATGCCATCAAATTATTTCTTTTCCGACATCAAATGAATATAACTGCCAGAGAAATAAGAGGAATCACGAAGTTTGTGATTTTTGTTGTCCGTGTGTATCTGGTAGCCTGGTTCACTGCTCCATTGGGAATCTCCTCTTCTCGTCTAGATCTAGCATATATGGCAAGGCTCAATGAATTCCATAATCGTGAGCTTGCGGAAGCAGTTCTCAATGTTTTCAAAACACTTGTGTACTTAGGAGAAGAGTTGGTTGCTTTCAGCTTCTTTGACGATGAGGTGGACATTCGCGAAAAAAAGGAATGGTAATTGCATTGGAAAATCGTGAAAAAGGTAGCGTCCTTAAGCATCTAGTGATGGAACATGGAAACCCTTACATCATTACGTTACAACAGCAACAAAGAAGTTTCTTCAGCAAACTGAACCTTGATCTAACCTTTCTGAAGAACGATCCAGCTTTATGGGAAGAGGATGAAATTACAAAGTAGCAAAAAAAATTGTTGGTTCTTTACAAGTCGTGAACGATACAGCGGAGAGAGCTGTAGCTCTCGGTGAGCTCTCCTCGGGGAAATTGACAAAAGATGAGAAGCAGTACCAATGTCTCATCCAATGTGTGAAGCAACACCGGAAATTGTTTCCAAACGTCAAGAAGTCAACTGTACTGTGATAGTCATTACATTTGAGAAATACCGCTATCTGAAATATCTTAATAAAATAAAAACAGTAATTTTAACATTCATGAATAAACTATCTTGGAAAAAACTTTGGCTCTCTTGAGGCACCTTTTATTTTTGTTGTATTGTAATGAAAGTTTATAATTTTTAGTTTTGTATGAAATGGAATAATTTTAAATGATGAGAGAATAAATTTTTAAAATTTCATTTTTTTGAAACACCCTAAATTATATATATATATATGTGTGTGTGTGTGTATGTATGTTATTTATTTTTTCTTTTTTTTTCTTTCTGTAACCTATATATAGGCTTAACCTTTTTATGTACTTCAGTGTTCCTGAAGATGTCATTAGACGAAAGCGCTTGAGCACCATTTTGTGTTTCCTTTCCTTCGTGGTTTTATTCATCATAAATATTTTTCACGTGTTACCTTCGTGAAATAATTTTCATATATATATATATATATATACATAATATTGTACTCAATAATATAATATTGTACTCAAATAATTTGATACTAAACGTGGACGAAATTTATTAATGTAAATTTTTCTGTATTATTTTGTTCTTGAATATAATCAGAAGATGCTTATGTAACAGCAGTTTGGTTTTTGCGCTGTATTATTTTGTCAAGAGTTTTACTTTTGAGTCATAGATGATTACGTATAGCTGTTCTAAAAATAGACGTAAGTGTACCACTTTTGCACATTTTTCTTTGTCCAGTATCAAGTACAAATATAACTAAAGCAAAACATTATTGCTGTAAAAATAAATTATTTCTTTTAACAATGCGATAATATGCAAAAATACATGTCAAGAAAAAGTTATCAACATACATAGCAAGGAAAGTTACTGCAGTCTAAATTTTGATTTTTCGCGCTTTCCTGCTAGCAAATTTTTCCATCAAATCTGAATGGTCCAGTGATGATGCAATATCATTTACAATCAAAATTAATGAAAGGCCAAGAAGCCTTTCTTGAGTAATCTCCGACTTCAAATAAATTTTGATTAATTTCAGTTTAGAAAAACTACGTTCAACAGTTGCAAAAGATACGTTTGTTTACATTCTCGGACAATATTCTACAAGGTTAGAGAACTTCATATAGTTTTTCTAGTCTTACAAAAGTAAATTACTGATTTTTTTATGTACAGGGTGTCCCAAAAGTCTCCATACATAGGGAAAATTAGCACTTTGTTGCAAAATGTCTCGCAAAAGTCTCAAAAGATAGCTAATATTTTTTATTTTTTTTCAGATACTCTTTAAGAATGCCTTTGTCAAAAGAAGAACGTATTGCAATCATTCTCATGGCTGGATCGGGAAGCTGTCGCAAGGTTGCAATGAACTTCAACAGGAAACATGGCAAGCACATCACACACGACACTGTTGCCAAACTTACACCAAATGTGTTAAGACGAGTTCACCATGAGTGGGAGAGACGCATCCGTGTGTGTTTACAAAGAAATGGCAATCATGTAGAGAATGTTTTGTAAATAAAGTTACATTTTGCTAAAAAGTGCTAATTTTCCCTATGTATGGAGACTTTTGGGACACCCTGTAGTGTAAATACAATGTGGCTGCCTCATAAAATTAGCGGCCGAAGACAACAACAAAGAAAATATCCCCGTCAGTTTTCAAGTCGATCCAACAACTTCAACGAGAAAAACTGCAAAGGAATTGGGTATTTTCATAGCAAAAATATTGAAATACAGGAGCACCACGATTACAAACCCATTTACTCTCAGCTCATATACGACGATGATTCCGATAGACAGCTGCAGTTTGCTGAAACAATGAGACAAAAGTTCAACAGTGATCCAGATTTCTTTCGAAATATCAAATTTTCAGATAAATGTGTTTTCTGTTTAACGAGTAAAGGAAACAAACACAACGTTCGCTATTGGGCGAAAAAAAATCCAAAAATACGATTGGGTAATCCCGTCAAAACGGCTACAGTAACAGCATTGGTTACTCAGGACTCGTTTCCTTTGACATACCGAGACATACGATGGATGGAAAACGCAGGAATTGGCTTTATGAACATGATGAAGCGCCGCCACATTACTCTGCAGCTGCCCGTGATATTCTGGATACGAACCTTGAAAGAAGATGACTTGGGCGGCGAGGTCCGATCGAGTGGCCAGCCAGATCACCTGATTTAACCCCTTGTGATTTCTGGCTTTGGGCTTATTTGCTTAACAAATTCTACACTCCTGGTTTCATCTATCCAAATGTGAATGCCCTTCGCCGCAGAATAGATGAAGAACTGAAAAGGATCCCACTCGATATGTTCAGAAGAACAATGGAGAGTTTAACAGAGAGAATCCACAAATGTATCATAGCGGATGGAGAACGCTTTCAAGATTAAATAACAATTTAACAAGAAATTGTAAGAATAAAATTCTTACAGACTTTTTGTTTGATTTGTTTCATCATTTGAACACTTATCTGTATAATGTTGTTAACTAAATAGTTGTATGTATAAAATCCTTAAAGACTTTTCTCTCACTCTGTATATATATATATATACACACACATATATATACACAGTATATATACTGTATATACATAACACGAATCCACAAATGTATCATAGCGGATGGAGAACGCTTTCAAGATTAAATAACAATTTAACAAGAAATTGTATGAATAAAATTCTTACAGACTTTTTGTTTGATTTGTTTCATCATTTGAACACTTATCTGTATAATGTTGTTAACTAAATAGTTGTATGTATAAAATCCTTAAAGACTTTTCTCTCACTCTGTATATATATATATACACACACACATATATATACACAGTATATATACTGTATATACATAACACGAATCCACAAATGTATCATAGCGGATGGAGAATGCTTTCAAGATTAAATAACAATTTAACAAGAAATTGTATGAATAAAATTCTTACAGACTTTTTGTTTGATTTGTTTCATCATTTGAACACTTATCTGTATAATGTTGTTAACTAAATAGTTGTATGTATAAAATCCTTAAAGACTTTTCTCTCACTCTGTATATATATATATATATACACACACACATATATATACACAGTATATATACTGTATATACATAACACGAATCCACAAATGTATCATAGCGGATGGAGAATGCTTTCAAGATTAAATAACAATTTAACAAGAAATTGTATGAATAAAATTCTTACAGACTTTTTGTTTGATTTGTTTCATCATTTGAACACTTATCTGTATAATGTTGTTAACTAAATAGTTGTATGTATAAAATCCTAAAAGACTTTTCTCTCACTCTGTATATATATATATATACACACACACATATATATACACAGTATATATACTGTATATACATAACACGAATCCACAAATGTATCATAGCGGATGGAGAACGCTTTCAAGATTAAATAACAATTTAACAAGAAATTGTATGAATAAAATTCTTACAGACTTTTTGTTTGATTTGTTTCATCATTTGAACACTTATCTGTATAATGTTGTTAACTAAATAGTTGTATGTATAAAATCCTTAGAGACTTTTCTCTCACTCTGTATATATATATATACACACACACACATATATACACAGTATATATACTGTATACACATAACACGAAACAAATTTATGAAGCTTTAGTAGTGCGTGTAATGTTATGTTCATTCTTCAATGGAGAAATTAACATTCAAGATGTTATATATTTTAATGGAAAAAAAAAATTAAATCATAGTATCGAAACTGAATTTCGAAATGATGATCCTATTATTAGGCTCCAATACTTACGCCCTATCATTGCTGGGATATATTTTTGAGGTGCTGGAATAGCATAGGCAGGAGAGAGAATGAGGTCCATCTTGTTCTTCTTCATGCTGTTCGTGATCTCATTTCTAATTTGGTCTCTCTTAAACAAGTGCTTCCACAGTATGTACGAGTCAGAGCATTCGGCTGGAAAATATACAGCATTGTAGTATCATTTACAAATAATAATTCAGCTATGCATTAATATTAATGCGTTAAAAATTAACTTTTTAGACAAGAATTTTAATTTGAATGTTTATTGCTTAAAGATAGTTGTTAATTTAGTAAAACTAATTAACATTTGAACAGAACCAGTCTTAGACATCTCACGGCCGTAGTTGAACTTATATTTAATTGCCATTCATTGTCCCACTTTTGCACGTTTTTCTTTTTAGAGCACAAAGTACAAATATTACAAAAAATATTGTTGCTGTAAAGATTTGTTATTTCTTTTAAATATGGAATAATACGCAAAAAATACATGCCAAGAAAAATGTTATCAACTTACATGCCAAAAAAAGGTTACTGCAACCTAAATGTTGATTTTTTGCGCTTTCCACCTAGCAAATTTTTCCATCAAATCTGAATGGTCCAGTGATGATGCAATATCATTTGCAATCACAATTAATGAAAATTAATAGCATTACAAGATTAAATTTCTGATTTTTTTATATAGTGCAAATACACTGCGGCTGGCCCATAAAATTAGCGGCCCACGGTGACGTTTGGTTCGCCTATGACTAAGACCGGTTCTGCATTTGAACTGTACCAATTATCAAGGAAAAAAACATGATAACAGAAAAAGAATCCTAATTTACTTTGAATTAACTCAGCTGATAATGGTGACGTAAATTGAAGTGAATATTTCATAACCAACTTTTGAAGTTTAGAATTCATTATACTCCCAAATCCATAAGTCACTGAAGGATCAACTATTTCCCTTTCCAGTAGCTTTTTGAGAGATTTTCCACTATCAGCAGTCATAATATGAAAAAATTCTTTAAGAATGTTGTTTAATTCTGTAATTTCAAACGGGATAACTTCATGGCCTGCCTTCTGTAGAGCTTTCTTAGCTTCATGAACTGCTCTTTTCATTCCAGGAGAAGTTGGGAAAAAGTCGATACTGTCGAAATATCCGAAAGTCAATTTTCTGTTGTCATGAAGTGTCAGCTCGTTCCAGTGAAGAGGTACAATATAGGAATCCAGTTTCCGCATTTCATCTCCTTCAGTTATAGCTTTCATGCATTCTATCAGTATGTTAACATTTTTTGATAAAACTCCGATTGCGTTGTTATCTGGGTTAAATAAATAAATAAATAAATGTTATATATATACACACACACACACACACACATATATATATATATATATATATATATATATATATAGAATGAAATCCCCAAAGGTTAAGAGAATAAAACACCAAAAACCGCGAAATTTTTCGAAAGAATCTTTCCTCATCATTCAGTCGGAAAAACAAATTAAGAGTCAGAAGTAAAAGGAATATTTAATAAAAATGATGAAGGAAGATTCTCTTGAAAAGCTTCGCAGATTTTATTGTTTTATTCTTTTAACTTTTGACGATTTTAATCGTTTTATCTATTTTTTTTACACGGATATTGTGTTTTTTAATATACAGGGTGGCGCAAAAGAGTCACACCATAGGAATTTTCAGTGTTGACTACATAATTCTTTTTCTTTAAGGTAGGGGATGGCTACGAAATTAACAGTTCACGAAAGGGTGAGCTTGGTTTTAATATATGGAATGCCAGGTACTACAAATCGATCAATCCCTGCAGAATTTAAATTCTGTAGCGATTGATCTGCAGCTCAGCTTCTCGTCTACTGTTAATTTCGCAGCAATCCCCAACCTAAAAGAAAAAATTAATATATTGCAGTTAACACTGAAAATTCCTATGGTGCACGACTTTTGCTCTACCCTGTATATATATATAATTATATATATACACACACACACACACACACACATATATATATATATATATATATATATATATATATACACGTCAGACATTTAGTATATTCAGTAAATCACTTATTTCGTTAGACAATAATGTAAGTGGATGTAATGTGCAGTTTACTTACTGCCTGCCAATCCCTCAAGAGCATTCTTATGACCATTTTCACTTATTCTGTTACTGGTAGGTTTTAAACCAACACAACCTGAGAAGCTTGAAGGACCTCTTACACTTCCTCCCAAGTCAGAACCGATGCCAACAACGGAGCCACCTCCAACTATCAAAGCTGCTTCGCCACCTTTATCATTCAATAAAACAATTGTAATTAAATATTTTCCTAAACAGATTTTTAAGTATTACATTTCAAAGTTATAAAGTTTGGGAATGAGAATTAAAGTATATGATGCCTCCATATTTAGCGTTATTAGTACAAATATGAGTACCTGATGAACCGCCTGGAGTCCTCGTTGGATCATGTGGGTTCTTTGTTTCTCCAAAAATGGGATTTGTGCAGCACATACTTAAATACATAAAAATTTGTTTCCAAAAGACACTTATCATTTGTTTAATTTCTAACGTGTAAAACACTAAAGATTTCACGTGTGAATACTGCAAATGAATTAAATTATATTACCTAAGAAGAGTTTGAGGAACATTGGTCTTGCAGAATGGCACTGCTCCCTTTTCGATTAACACATTCACAATGACTGCGTGCGATGACACTGGGTTGTACAAGTATTTTGCTAGACCCACTGTTGTGTCCATCCCTTGGACATCAATACATTCCTTAATACTAACTGGAAGGCCGTGCAAAGGACCCCGTTCTTCCGCTGGAATGCTGTCGCATGCTTCTGCCCAACGCTAAATATATAAAGTTTCAAGTTTTGCAATAGAGTAAATTCGGAAAACTTTATACAGAATACAACTCGTATATAACTCATATATAAATATTATTTACCTTGAACAATCATACCAAGTTTACGTACCTCAGCTTCAGGGATGAACTCTGTGATGCAGTTTAATCTCTTGTTCAATTCCAAGGCCTAGAGAAAAACATATTAGCCCTTTAGCGACGGAGATCTTTTCAAGACTGAATAAAATCGTTTGGCTTTAGCAAGACCAAAATCAGTAAAGTAACAATGGGCGCTAAAGTGTTAAACGTTCAACTATTATGCATACAGTAAATATAATGTAATTCCACGATACGAAGAGTAAGTTTCTTTAATTTCAATCAAATAATATACTCGTAGATATACTTCAGGAAGATTTTTCTTTGGAATGCTTCCCTTCAAATTTTCTTAAGATCAAAGAGATTAAATTATTAAGTATAACCGAGGTTAGAGAATTTTTTAAGTACACTTATAGTTGGAAGATTAATAAATTTGTTCAATTAATAAAAATCAGCAAAGATTAATGAAGAAAAACTTTAATTTGAAACGCTTGATGTAGAGTACTGAAATGGTAGAGAAGGGTTTCATACCAAGGTTTCTTTTAATTCTGAGCAGAAAAGGTAAATTATTGAAAGCATCCCAAATTCTCTTACTACCTACGAGGAATTAACTTCTTTAATTACTCTAAACAAAAATCATTAGAAATTAGTAAAGTTCTTACTTTGCTTTGAAACGCACGCAGAACTTCAATCGCAGACAGTTCTCCTTCCTTCAATTTCGAGAGCAACGCCATCGGCTCCATCTCAACAATCAAAACACGTTCATCCGTTATTAATTTATCACTTCCACTCAACTTTTCTTCCAATTTCTTCATTTGATCACGGATTTGAAGTTGTTTTCGACGGATTGATTCATTCATTTTAAATATATTTTGGTTTCTTTAAAATATTTAATAGTTATAATTTTAAATAGTCCTGAAAAAGAGGAAGTTGTAAATATAGTGGTGGTTATATGGTATAAAATGGCAGTATAAAAGTATAAGTATTTATTAGAAACCACATCTTCGGGTGGATGCAACTGATGGTGGTTACAGTCGTGACTGAAAGTTTGTGCTTTATAATAAAAGAGTACAGGTTTTGTTGTGTATTTTCATTTCAATTAAATATTTTCTACGAATGGAAAAATTCCAGTTACATAATGTTGATGATACTAAGCATCTTGATTTCAACAAACAACTCGAATCACATCCTATTTGGAAAGAATGAAAGGAACAAAAATTAATAATGAATAATAAAAGTTCAGGAGGGCAAGAAAATGGCAAAATGCACAGGCCAAATAAATTAAGGGAAAATTTTGATATAGGGAAGCATAATTTAGTTTGTATTTAAAAACGAAGTCTTATTAAACAGATGTTGCAAAGGTAATACTATACATATACTATATTATACTGTACTATGCAAAGGTAATACTATTCTATACATACTATGTGGCGTGCTTTGCTTTGGTATTGTGAAAAAGTATTCAAAAAATATAAGAACAACGACCCCTAATGATATGAGCAGAACTGCAAAGTAAAATTATAGAAAACTGTGTGATGAATGTTGTTTTTGAAATTGTAAGCTCATGTCCGTGGATGAACTCCTTGCTATACCTTTCCTTTTGTAATGTTGCAACCTTACTTCTTGTAATTCCCCTGACCCGATATTTATGAGACAAAAGATTAACTATCCTCTCTATGTTACTCACTAACTGAAAAGTAGGATCTCTAATGTTGCGGAAGTTTGTTCTTTTTCACCCTATCTTATGCGATTTCTTCATCTTTTAATTTTGTCTTAAATTCTCACTTTTGCAAATGAACCAGTTGTCAAAAAAGTTATCTTTTCTTTATTTATTTTAATCACTAAGTGGGAACTCCAAGGCTATTTAGTACATGCTTCTAGATATCACAACATGACGCAGACTTTTTCTCCGGCAGAATTCATCCCAGTTCACCAGCTTTGCTTTTATTTATTAAATTTTATTTTATTTTAGATGTTATTCTGGAGTTAGCGGCATTTAGAATCAGTTTTAATGATCTCCCAACTTTACAAAATTTTTCATATGTATGATATAAAACTTGGCTTTTCACATTTTAATTTTGTAAGATATTCATATTAATTTAATTAATTTGTCTATGAGGTTACAATGATTTTTATTTTATTTTTCTCATTACCTTTATTCAGTATCTTTCACACACATACAGATAATTTCTTTTCGAAAGTGAGTTTGATTCATATTAAAGTAATGGAATCACAATTTCTTTAACATCAAGGGTGTATTTTCATATATTTAATTCCCTATATCTGAGGAGATCAACAAATGAACAAGCTCATACACACATACTAACAGAAACAAACAAATACACATCATCTACAAGGTAGAGAGGATGATTCGTCATCCCTCTTGCTTTAACTATTTGGCTTATGAAATTTTTCTTATCAATTTTTATGTACTCTAGGGTGTATGATGCTCAGCTCGAATATTGAAAAACTTGGAATTTCAAGATTGGCAGTATGTATCCCTATGTAAAATTGAATTTTACGAGGCGTTCGTCTTCTGCAACGTTTGCGAAAAATCGCATTTTACTCTTCAAAATCACACTTTTTTGTCGAAAAATAGGGATTTTTGACCAATTTCAAAGCCTCCAATGACCTCCAATGGCTTGGACCCATTTAAGATCAGCCAAAGTGGTTCATAACCCCTAAAATAACCAAAATCACCTAAAATGGCCCAAAACTAAGGAATTGTATGATTTTTAGTCTGCTATACACCACATTTCGCGATTGTTCTCTTCATCAGGCAGAATCTTTTTGTTCTTCTTTCTTGATCTTGCATTTTCTTTTTTTTAGAAACGCCTCCACCAATTTTTATTTATTTTCTTTTCGGCATCACTGAGTGTGATGGCAGCTGGCCCCACCTTTCCGCAAGCTGCTCTGACGTTCAACCTTTTTTTTGCAATTGCAATTCTTCTTTACTATTTGTATAAGTCCCTCCTCCACCCCTAGCTTGTAAACTGAATGTTTTGAGATTTTTCCTTTTGAAAGCATCTTGATTTGTCTAGCAGGTCTTGTAGAGATCTAAAACATGTTCATAATGTCTTGCTTTGACTTGAAAACTGGCAACAATTCTCTGTGATCGATCCTAGCATGAAAAAACCCATCTCTTCTCTCTTGCCCATACACTGCATGAGCTGCAGCTGAAACTTCCTGGACTGCTCTTTCACAGCTTTGAGAGTGAAGTTGAGAAGTTCTCAACTTCAAGTGGAGACCTGAGAAGCTCCTCAACTTCTCCTCTTGACATCTTACAAGTAAAGAGTGGCTCATACAGTTTCTCCTTATCCCAATTAATCAGAGTAATTGGAGAAGTGGCATCAAAATTCAGTTTAGGGTTTCTATGAGTTCTCAGACTCATGTCTCCATACTCAAACTTACCTCTGATCTTCTTGATCATCTCAACCCCCATGATCTCTCCTCCTCATCCTCACTGCACAGGAGAGAGGCAATGAGGTTCTCACTGTGAGCATGATATGCTCCACGAACTATCACATGAGTGATTACGTTCCTGACTTCAGAGGTCTGGCTTCTCAGCAGTCCCAGAGCGGTCACAATATGGTGAGGTCCATACCTCATGTGGTGCTTCACCCTGATCTCAAAATACGTCTTGAAGTAGAAATCCAGGCAGAACTTAAGCAGCACCTCCAGTTTCTTCAACACCTCACCCTTCAGACCATGCTGCCTCATCCACAGCATCAACAGAGCTTCACCTGTAGTCAGCCAGCGTGACTGATTCAGTGGGCCACACTTCAGACCAGCAACTTCCTTGCTCAAATCTCCTGTCTTGAGAGCTTTGATAAGTAGGTAGCAGTTCTTCTGGTCAGTGCTAAGGTTCTGTAAAATGTCTTATGGCAGTTCAATTATATCTTCTTCCCCTGGCAGAGCCTTGAAGCTAAAGTTGACAGGTATGTCATTGATCTTCTCCAAAGGTTTTCCTATTGGGCCACTGAATCCAGACTTGTGCGTGTAGGGAACATCACGCTTGATGATCATGTGCCTGAGGCTGAGTTCATTAATATGCAACTGGCATATCAGCCAGTGGCACTTGTGACCTAGCAGTCTCTCCAAGTGAGTGATGGCTCCTCCATCAGGTCCTGTGTTTGTGATGGTGGAGTCACCACCAAGGACCACAATAGTATCTTTAGTACCATGCGCACTAATCCACTCAAACAGAGCCTGAGCTATCTTCAGTGCAGGTTTCTCATTTCCTTCAGGTTCTTCTGGTGTACAATGGAAGAGATACTTCCCCTCAGTTTCCCAGGTAACACTATAGTGCTCTTCAGTTGTAATATTAGGATGGAAGCGGCCAGTTTCTTCTTTGTACCTCATGATCTTTGTCTTCTTATCTTGTTTTCCATCAAAGAAAATTCCCTTGATCTCCCTCTGTCCTTTACTCCAGGGCCTCCACCGAGGCACCTATTACAGACTCCTTGCCCCTCCACATCTTCATCCTGTCAACAGCTAGATATGCCATATCAGCAGATAGATGGCCAGCTTTGATGAGATCTTGCAAGAAACCAGTTGCAATGGCTGCTGCAGGAGTGTTTGCCACCTTGAACCTGACTGCAGCCGCAGCAGTGCTTGAGATATCCATGTAGTTCCTCCTGGCAGAGGTGGAGACTTTGCCAGTGTTGACACTGAAGCTTGTGCCTGGTGCAGTACTGAAAAAATCTGTGTCAGCAGTAGGAGCTGCTCTGCGTGGGGACTCTTGCAAGGAAGTCACCTCATCTTCACATTATCATCACCATCATCAGCTCTAAGCAGTAGCTCCTTTTCTTCTTCCTCTTTTCTGTTTCTCTTCTCAGCTGCCTTCTGTTCTTCCTCCTTCCTCTTAGCAGCCTTCATCTGCTTCACTGTTTCCTTCACATCAACAGATGTCATCTGGAAGCCAGAAACTTCTGAGGTTTTGATCCTCTGGTAATGGAGCCACTCTAGCTCTAGCTTTGGAATTTTCTAAGGCAGAAGACAGTCATAGTTGACATGAACTCTAGCAGCACAGCCAGAGCGGCCAGCTGCTTCAGTTCCACAGTGATATCATGTCTGCAAGTTATGTCAAACAATGTATCAAGTTCAGATATTCTCTTCTCTCTCTTTGCAGCCTTCACTCTGCCATTCACTAGGTCAATCATTTCATTCCACCTGACAAGAATCTTCCTGGCGATGGATCTCTCTTGAATGATCACAGGAGGAGTAAACTTGGCATTGCTTTTGCGCCTCTGTGCCAGTACCAGTGATGCCAAGTCCTTAGCCAAATCTTGCAGAGGGTACTGAGCTCTCTTCATATCATCCAGAAGCAGCTTCTCTTCCTGGGGGAGGATTCCTCTCTGAAACACAGCTCTCCAGGTTGGAACTTCTGTGGGAAATAACTGCTTGCCTGGACCCGCCAGATTACTCAGCTTTGAACCAGAACTTTTTCTGGTCTTTCGTCCTTGCTTAGCCATGGTGGCTACACAATCTTCACCAAGCTTTGTATCTGAAACATAGAAAATTATCACAGTGAAACTCTAGTAGCCTATAACAGCTGTTACAATGGTTTTGTTTGGTAAGAAACCGGTCTGTTACATTTGTACTACAATGTATGTCCTGCACAGCTGTTCTGTACATAACCAGAAAACGAAAAAGTGGAAATTTGAACACTTAAACGTGATTTTTAGCAAACGTTCAAGGAAACAAACCCCTCCTAAAATTTAATTTTACATAGGAATACATACTGCCAATCTTGAAATTCGCGCTTCACTGAGCATGATACACCCTAATGTACTGTATTTGAGAAAGTACTGGGTTATAATTTTTTTTATTGAACGTGAAGTTGAGTACTCACCTTGATACGAAAACAAAAATTTGTAGTATGACACTACTATTTTATCTTTTTCTCCTCCACGAGATAGGGATAGGATGTGGTTCCATACGGTGGGATGGGAGTTTGCAAAGGAGAAGGGGTGAGGGAATTCATCCACGAATATGAACTTGCAAATACAAAACAATATAACTCAAACGTTTCCTCATAATACTACTGTGGAACACCATCAATCTCATGAGACAGTAATATTAAATATTATGCATTAAACCACTGAGAGAACCAGCAGCTACCATATTGAAGTTTTGCAGGAAATTAAAGGTGTAAAACTTGGCCCATACGAGTCAGCCGTAAGCTGAATTCCATCTGGAATTGATAAAAGGGTTTCTTTCGTTGGATTTTTTTTTTTTTTGTCCACCGCTGTGAGGTCGCGTCAGGAAGAGGCAGGAAGCTCCTCAATCGCTCACATTCACTTCATCAGCTGTCATAACAATAATGCACCTGCCTCAGGGCAACACTATCCACAGTCTAGCCCAATGTTCCCTCTAAGGTGTGCGCGTGTGCGCGCGCACAGGCGTTGTGAAGCCCGCGCACACAGCAAAATAAAATGCGCACAGGCTCAAGCGTATCATGAGTCACGACAGTAAATGAAGTAATTTAAAAAATTTCAGTTTAATGAATTCTATAAAGAACAAATTAAGAAACCGCTTGAAAGAAAATCATTTGGACATGCTCATGCGAATTAAAAGTTACCTGAATGATGACGGATGTATTAATCTTCATAGAGTTTATTTGGAATGAGCAAATGCTAAAGATCGTAGGGAGAAATCATGATCATACTTAAATGAAACGCACTTTCATTTAATGTTGTTTTGATTATATTTTATTTTATTGAATTTTATTATTTTTTATTTTATTCCTATTTTGTGAATGGATAAACTCATGTATTAATCTTGATAGTCTATTTTAAATTGCTAAATGCTAAAAATTGTTTTGAGAAATGATAACTAAAATAGTCATTTTCAATTAATGTTATTTTTATTTTATTTCTTTATTTTGTTGAATTTTATTTTACTATTTTTTATTTTATTCATATTTTTAGAATGGATAAAATGTTTTCTTTTTTAAGAATATGTAATATCCTAAACAGTTTTTTAATATCCATTTAATAGTACCGTAATGATCAAGCTATCACCTTATGGAAATAATATTTATTAAGTATTTAATATTTATATATATTTCATTTTGAAGATAATAGCACTCAGAAAAGTTTGCACAATTTTTCACCATGAATCTAAATGTATGCACAACGAAAATTTCTTGCGCACACGGATAAAAAAAATTAGAGGGAACGTTGGTCTAGCCTCGCAGACTACTCCACGGTTTACCTAGACCGCTTCATACACAATGAGGCGAACTTCTCCCTTCTTGTCATCCTGACCACATGCACACATATACAGACACCCCTGCCTGAGCCGTCGCGGGAAAGCCCCCGCTATGCCCCTTCTCTGACCGTTCCTGTTTGTGGAAAGTTACATAGAGGTGGGAGGGGTTTCCAGCCTCCCGCACCCGTCCCTTATTTTTAGTCGCCTTTTACGACACGCCTGGACCACGTGGGAAGAATTCTTTAAATCCCCTATCCCCAGGGATAGGGGACCTTATAGTACCGGAGGACTATAAGGTTATGAAACACGCGACACTGAGGTTTAACGAATTTGGAATGAACAAAGGACAACATAAAACTGACAACAAATATGGTGTTGGAAAATATACTGATTTCTCCGTATGAATCAGTTTTCAGTACCCCACAAAGAGAAAAGTGGTCTCTGATTAGAATAACTTCGTTGAAGGAAGGGTACAAAGAGAGAATATAAACAGGACAAAATGACACTGTCAACACATAAAGATACTGTACGTGCACATGTTGAAAAGGAAAGGTCTTGTGGCACTGAGGAAGGATCGAGGTGTGAACATGAATACAGTGATCGTTCAGTAAGTTGGTGCGCCCCCTAACACATCAAAACATCAAACGTTGTTCTGGAATACCTGAGAGAACGCTTGCTAGGAGTTCGACTGATCTCGGAATGTACTGACAATTCATGGCCACCAAATTCGATGGATTTGTCACCCCTTAAATTCTTACTCTATCAGTATCTGAAAGCGAACGTTTACGAGAACAATTCTCAGACACTGGATGAGCTGAGGATGAACATGATAAGAGAGGTACTACGTATCCCAACAGAGATTCTTGGGAGTGTTTGCGAACTTCATTGTCCCAGTCATCTCTCTCATCCAGTGCCAGGATGCTTGGATCGAGCACGTCATGAACTACTGACAGTTTTTGCCATATTTTTCATGGGAATGAACTCGTTTGTTTGAAACAAAACATTGATCCTTTCTCATTTATTTAAGCCAAGAATGAACAGAATCGACTCAAAAATAAAAAAATATTTTGAAATCAAAAGTTTCATACACCATTAAATAAACGTAATCTTAGCATTACTCTGTAATTCGTCTCATTAACTTCCATACAATATTACCATATCAAAATCTGCGAAACTTATTACTCTTATTTCATTAATGTTAAAATGTAAACAATGAAATATAAGAATAATATTAGTGTAAAGGGATCAATGAAAGAAAGCCACTCCCAGCCTTCCTTAGTCAGCTTTACAAGGCCAACCAACGAAAATATAACGACCTAACCTAACCAATCGTCAAGGGCGTACGCGTACAGTTGACCTAACGATTGGTTAGGTTAGGTCGCGATATTTTCGTTAGTTAGACTTATAAAGCTAACCAAAGAAGGGTGAGGGTGGCTTTCTTCCTTTGATCCGTGTAAAGTTTTGTGGTATTTAAGAAAGAGTGGGAATCTAATATGGTATATTGGAATCTGGTTTGAAAGTGTATACTAGGGTTATGACATTTTTATAACCTCATGTTCCTGTATCATAAATCGATGAACTTTTGCCCCCTGACAATGAAAATAACAGTTTTTTCGATATATTTTGAAAAAACTTCACCCCAAAATAAAAAATAAAAAATTAATAAAATAAATAGAAATTTGCATGTTTATTTCACAATTATTATACATAAACATATATTATATTATACAACATTATACCTATACAATACATATTAATTATACAAATACAATATTATACATTTACTCTATTATTGTTTTAATTGTTTTACTTATTGCTTAAAATAAACCTGTAACTAATATACTATATTTGCTTTCGGGGTGACATTGTTATTTAATTCTGAAGAATTAGGCCCCTTTATATTGTTTTCAAGCAAATGTTCATCGATTGATGATACAGGAAACAATATTTATGACAAAAAATTAAAAAGTCATAACCATAGACTGTATACACACCCAATATTGTTCACATATTTGTCAGCTTTCGAATCAATTTAAGCGTACTTAATAACAGATATAAACTGCTAATGAGACGTAAAATCATTAACCACAATAAAATGACAAATTAATGGCACGCAGTCAACTATTAAAGTTTATTGTTTTGAGATTTTAGAAGCAGGTTTGTCCTTTTTGTGAGTGTGACCTTTGAGCGATTCTTGTAGTTCCATCATTCCTCTGCAAACGAGTTCTTCTTCCCAAGGAAGACCCGAAATGAGAACTCCGATCGGAAGTCCAGTTGCTCCTCGCGTTGCCTGTCAATTATCAGTAATAAACTGTATTAAACAAAGTTTGATTAATTAACGATCTAACTGAAATGTTTCCTGAAAGAAAAGAAGTATTTGTAGACCATAAATAGCTAATAAATAGTCGGTGTTAAATGATACCAAGTGAAGTGTATGAAACGGTTTGATATAAAGTCTAACACGCAAATAATAACTAGATCTAAGTTAATAGTCTGTTTTTTGGATCACCTGAAGATCAAATCCCCCAGCCTCATCTGGGGCCCCTGATCTTCAGGTGGGAAAAATTGTGGGCCTTGAACTTTAGGTGGCAAAATTTATTTTATTTTTATGTTGAATTTTTAGGTTAAGGTTACACCGATAGGAGTCGTAGTGGTTATGTTAGTTCTCTCTATAATCATTGTGTCTATGGGATATAATGCCCGGTTTGGTCAACTCTATGCCCTTGACGTTTGGTTAGGTTAAGTTGTGAGATTTTCGTTAAAACTAACGAAAATATCACGAATTAACCTAGCCAATCGTCAAGGGCGTACAGTTGACCTAACCGGGCATTCAATTAACCTAACCGGGCATATACTGTATATATATATATATATATATATATATATATATATATATATATGATGAATAAACACGAGGAAAAAGAAACACAAAGGGGTGCTCAAGCGCTTTCGTCTAATGACATCCTCAGGAACACTGGAGTGAAAGGACAGATCAAAGCAATATATAGGTTACAAAAATAAACAAACATACATACATATTCATATATATATACATATATATATATATATACATATGCATATACATATATATAGTAAGCATAGAAAAAATTGTGGGAGGAGCAAACAATTATATGGGAGATTGACACTTATAGCACTTCAGCCGACATTCAATATAAATTCAAATGGCTTGTTTATGAAACAGGTCACAAAAGAATAAAGAAATAAAAATAAATATAAATATAAATTGAGAAAAAATTAATTACAAAATAGTGTCTTAGTGATATATATGTCACAGCCTAAATAACAATAAAGAAATAAACCGGCAAATAAAAAAAACCACAAATATATATACATACATATATATATATATGCACTTTGGCCGACCTTCAATATAAATTCAAATGGCTTGTTTATGGAACAGGTCACAAAAGAATAAAGAAATAAAAATACTTATAAATATAAAAAGTGCCATAGTGATATATATGTCCCAGCCAAAATAACCATAAAGAAAGTTTACAATCAATTTAATAGATGATGCCAAATTGATATATATGTCACAAAGAAATAATGTCACAAAGAAATAATGACTTCCTCCTTCAGTTAAATGACCAAGTCCCCTCCATTAAATTTACTTTAGAAGTGGAACAAGACAACTCAATCCCGTTTTTGGATGTGCGTGTTCATAGGGATAGCCCGGGTTTTAAGTTTAGTATCTATCGGAAAAAAACAAACAATTTGTCCTACGTACACTTTTACTCTGGACATGACACCCCTATTAAAAAGGCCATATTTTCCTCAATGTTTCTCCGCGCTCTTAGGATCGCCAGTCCGGAATACATCGATGCCGAATTGGAAAATATCAACGGTATTGGAAGTGAGTTGTGTTACCCATCTGCGTTCATGGAATCTTGTCTTAATAAGGCTAAACGAACCTTCTATCGTGTGAATAATAACACTCGCACCTTGTCAAAGAATATTTTAGTACTTCCATTTTTCCCGGGCTTCTTAGGCATTGCTAATGTACTTAAACTTTTGGATATCAGTGTAGTTTTTTCATATAACAATATTGTGAAAAACATCATAGTAAAAAATAGCCCTACCAATAATTTAGGCATTATCTATAAAATTGGGTGTAAGCAATGTGATTCCTTTTACATAGGTCAGACGGGAAAGGATTTGCAAACGCGTGTAAAACAGCATCAATATTCCGTTAGAACGGGACAGTTGTCCAGTGCCCTTTTTGTCCATTTGTCAGAGTTATACCATTGTATTGATTGGAATAATGTTTCAGTTTTGTTTCACTCTAGCAACATTGTTAATAGAAATATTCTTGAGTCGGCTATAATTCAACTTACAAATAACCTTAACATGAGTAAAGGTCTGTTTCAACTCGATCCCGTTGCTCTGAATTCCTTCAGAATGGATTTAAACAAAAAGGGCAGGTTGTTAAATCTTTGGTAAAAATTTGTTTTTGTCTTTTTTTTTTTTTTCCTTATAAATCTGTAGGTTTCTCTTACAATTTTATTTTTCAATTTTTTGCTGTATGCGTGTATGTGTATGTATGTATGTGTATGTGAGTATGTTTGTGGTCATTGCAGTTAAATGTGTGTGTATGTATATGTGTGTATATGTATGTATATATGTGTGTATATGTATGTTTGTATGTATGTGTATATATATGTGTATATATATGTATATATATATGTGCATGTACCTTACCTTACCTTACAACCTCACAAATGTTCTGCGCGATGATTTCTCATTTCGCGAAGGTCATGCTTGTATGTATATATATATATATGTGTGTGTGTGTGCGTTTGTATATATGTGTGTATATGTATATATATTTGGTTACGCGGGTATACATGTGTAGATGTATTATTTGTAATTTTTTCAATTTATATTTATTTTTATTTCTTTATTCTTTTGCGACCTACCGTTTTTTCAGACAATAATTATAAAAACAAATCTTTGGTAATTTTTTCCCTTATGCATATATAATATATATATATATATATTCTGTATATATTGCGTTTATATTTCGTATATATACCGTATATATGTTGTATATATTTTTATGGTTCTTTATATATCATCTAGGCATCATTTTGTTTTCCAATTTATATTTACTTGTACTTTTTTATTCGTTTGTGACTATAATATGCATGATTCAGACAATAACTAAAAAACCTGTGGTAATTTTTCCCTTATAAATTGGTGTGCCTCTCTTAAAATTTATCTTTCAATTTATTATTATTATTTTTTATTTTTTAATATTTTTTATTTTTTTAATTTTTTTTATTGGTTTATTTCTTTATTTCTTTGTGACATATATATCAATTTGGCATCATCTATTAAATTGATTGTAAACTTTCTTTATGGTTATTTTGGCTGGGACATATATATCACTATGACACTTTTTATATTTATAAGTATTTTTATTTCTTTATTCTTTTGTGACCTGTTCCATAAACAAGCCATTTGAATTTATATTGAAGGTCGGCCAAAGTGCATATATATATATATGTATGTATATATATTTGTTTTTTTTTATTTGCCGGTTTATTTCTTTATTGTTATTTAGGCTGTGACATATATATCACTAAGACACTATTTTGTAATTAATTTTTTCTCAATTTATATTTATATTTATTTTTATTTCTTTATTCTTTTGTGACCTGTTTCATAAACAAGCCATTTGAATTTATATTGAATGTCGGCTGAAGTGCTATAAGTGTCAATCTCCCATATAATTGTTTGCTCCTCCCACAATTTTTTCTATGCTTACTATATATATGTATATGTATATATATATATATATATAATATATATGTATATATATATATGAATATGTATGTATGTTTGTTTATTTTTGTAACCTATATATTGCCTTGATCTGTCCTTTCACTCCAGTGTTCCTGAGGATGTCATTAGACGAAAGCGCTTGAGCACCCCTTTGTGTTTCTTTTTCCTTCGTGGTTTATTCATCATAAATATTTTTCACGTGTCACTTTCGTGAAATAATTTTTCATATATATATATATATATATATAATATATACACACACACACACACACATACATATATATATATATATATATATGGATTACCTGAAGATTATCCCCCCAGCCTGATCCACCTGAAGATCTTCCCCCCCAGCCCGATCCATCTGAAGATCTTTCGCCTCCCCAGTTCTTCCTGGAGGGGAAGATCTTCAGTTGATCCTTTAAATGTTTCAAATATTTCTCATATATTGTTTATTTACCACAAAATGTTTCTGATCTTATTATTTTTATCTTCCTTTAATTTGGGGGCCCTGATCTTCAGGTGGGAAAATTGGGGGCCTTGATCTTCAGGTGATCCTGTTTTTTTTTATATCTGAATTCGATGACAGATAGAATTTATATAAAACTAGTAAACTAATATGGTTTACATAAGCAGAAATCAGAGGTATGGTGTTTTTCTCATACAATTTACTTTTCGTAAATTATATGAAATTTTTGTAGATATTAACGATATACAGGGTGTTTATAAAGTCCCTATCTATTTCAGTGAAAACGTAGCAAAAATGGTAAAATTCAATAACAATATAATAGAAGGCATACATTTAATGAATACTTAAGCATATGATTCTACATGAGCACCATCAGTATCTCTACAGAGTTCGAATCTGTCAGCAGCATTGCGGAACACATTTTGGAGCATAACAGGGGTTATTTTTGTAACTGCTGTTACGATACGAGCACCTAAATGTCCAAACTTCATTCAGATGGCATTTTAAACACCGTCGGCTTTCAACAAGATGGGGCACCTTGTCATTACGCAAACATTATTCGGGAGTACGTAAATGAACGATTTCCAAATCGGTGGATCGGTCGTGGAGGCAACAGGCACTGGGCGGCTCGATCTCTTGACCTAACGCCCTTGGATTTCTTTGCATGGGGCTTTATCAAATCAAACGTCTATCAAACGAGGGTTACAGATCTACAAGATTTCCGTGCTCGTATCGTAACAGCAGTTACAAAAATAACCCTTGTCATGCTCCAAAATGTGTTCCGCAATGCTGCTGACAGATTCGAACTCTGTAGAGATACTGATGGTGCTCATGTAGAATCATATGCTTAAGTATTCATTAAATGTATGCCTTCTATTATATTGTTATTGAATTTTACCTTTTTTGCCACGTTTTCACTGAAATAGATAGGGACTTTATAAACACCCTGTATTAAGTTGAAAACGCAAATTATAATAGAATATAATGAAGTACAGTATATAGCAAAGAAGGAATATAAACATATGCACAGAAATAAAGCATATAAACTATGACAAAGAAGAGGAGAGTGTATATGTGAGTAGAAACAATGCATGAAAGTATACAATAATCATCATACTGTAATTCGTATATAGAACTGTGCCAAGTACAGTACAATGACTAAAACTGAGTTTATATATACTAAATATATATATATTATAATATGCTCATGATAACGTGTGTTTGTACTGTACCATGGCACACATCTATGAATGCTGTCGTCTGCATTTTTCTCGAAATGATTCTAATTTGTGGTCTGCCGTTTTCATGGACATTGGCGGACTCATTTATATGGAAAATACAGTAGAACCCACCATATATTTCTTTTTAAACGTTTAGTTTAGAAATTAAAAAATATTCGAAATTGGAAAACAAATTCTAAACCCACAAATTCGAGATAATAGTTTAAGTGCATTTCTACATTTCCACCAACTTCCAATACATCAAACTTCATAAACTATATCTTGCAATTTCTCAACTCTTCTCCTTGATCCACCATTCTTAAGTTAAGACCCTAATATGATATATAACATCATTTAGTAAATGAATAAATAAATAAATAAATAACTCATTTAGTAAATAAATAATAAAAAAACGGAAATGGCTACTTTAAATTTTATGGAAAATGCAAATGTAGCTAAAGAGAAGAAAGAAATAAAGATGTCAAGTATTTATAGACTTGAGTAAGGCTTTTCATGTAATAGACCATAATATTCTATTTAACAAATTATATTGTTGCGGCATTAGAGGAACTCTCAGTGATTGGTCTGAAAGTTATTTCTCCAATAGATCATTTTGTATCAGTAAATAAGGTCTGCTTAACTAAAACGCTTGTCAAACATGGTGTACCACAGGGATTAGTCTTTGGTCCACTGTTATTTTCATTATATATATATAACTTTCCTTCCACGATCACCTGATATACTTAACTTCATAATGGTTGTAAATGGTACAACTGTCTTTTTCTTGACAAGACGTTAATTCAGCTAAGAATATATTTAAATCAGAATTTATCAATGTAATAAATTGGATGACGACCAATAAACTTTTCCTAAATACGAGTGAAACGTATACTAATAAACGAAATTTGTATCTTGATGAAGTGAATGTTGATGAAATCGCTGTAAAGGAGTGTACTGTAACAAACTTTCTTGGTGTAATGGTAGACAAAAATTTGCAATGGAGTGATCATGTAAATTATTTCTCAAAAAAGACTTCAAGGAGCGTTGCTATTGTTCAAACTTATACGTGTATTCCCTAAACAGGTTTTATTGACTCCGTATCATACTCTTGTCCATGATCATTCTAGTGCATTATTGGAAGAGCTAAACTACTAAAGCTCAAAGAGGTAATCAAACTGGCACATTTTGTTTTAATTTCCAAGTGCAAGAACAAAATTATTAACTTACAATAATGGGTAAACAGATATTTTGTAACTCATCAAGAAATCCACTCATATCAGAGCAGAAATAGATCAAAGCATGGGTGCTACTATAGTATGCGGGCTACTTACGATTGGATAGGTTTAGTCGTGATATTTTCGTTAAAACTAATGAAAATATCATGACTAAATCTAGCCAATCATCAAGGGCGATTGACATTGGGATGTAAACAAGGAATTAGTAAACAAGATAAGAAGCTATAATTAAAAAGTAGACCGCCGAATCATAGGTAGACGGCATACTGTAGTAGCACCAAAGCATGTTATACCTCAATTTAGATTGTCTATAAAATCGCGGAAATTATAATTCTAACTCATTTAGTTACGCTGAATACAGTCACCTGTTTGGCAATGAAATGAAGACGATCCTTTTCTGGATAATCTTCCAACATTTGCTGGTCAGCTTCGCTTTCTTTTGTAACAGGAACAGCTCCCGACGGGAAATCAAGGTAGTTGAAGGTAGCAGTATACATGACTGCAGCTGTAGGCAGTATACAGTAATTGATAATATTCTGCATATTTTTTCTACAGTAGGTTCTCTGGCTAAATTATTACAGTTGTTAAAGAAATACAATGGCAGAATGTTATTTTCACACCAACCCACACACACACACACACGTTTGAGCAAACTACTGAATCACTGTACAGTATATGCCAGTTAAAAACCGAAAGAAACGCATATATATATATATATATATATATTAGTGATATAGCGGATGTCATTTTTTTCACATCCGCGGATGAGGATGTTTGATTTCAACATCCGCGGATGCGGATGTCTACATTTTCGTTATTTTTTAGAATATATTCGAGATTTGTTGTGTTTAACGTATATAATAAGTTATATAGAGAGAGCTGTAGCTATAATGTAGTATAATTGATTAATTGTACAATAATTGCTGTACTTTTCCCTGAACATATAAAATAATAGCAAGCATCTAACTAATATAGAAATCAATTAGTGAATTCGTCTGCAAATAAATTCGTTATATTTTGTTGAGTTTCAGCCACAATTAGAAACCATAATTGTGTTACCTGACCTCTTTCCCCAACCTCCACCCTTATAGAAAGAGATCTTTAATTAGCTTGATAACTATTTATATTAAGTTTAAAGTTTTATTAGGCATATTTATAAATGAGTAATTAAAATAAAGTAAACTAAGATGTTCATCGTTTAATATTCAAACTTAATTATAGGAAGGTTATGCTTAAGGAACATTAATTTTTCTGCCTTTTCTGCTGCCAGTCTGTTTCTCTTTTCATCTTATATTAATCCAGCACTGCTAAATAATCTCTCGCTTGGTCCGCTTGTTGGAGGACGTGCTAAATGTTTTCTTGCAAGTTTACTCAAGTATGGATAGATATTCTGCGTATTTTTCCACCAACTAATAGGATTGTCACATGCAGCCAGGCGTTTTTCTTGGTGATAGCTCTCGATCATTTTTACTACATCTTTTGACATCGCGTAGGTCTCGTCATCGCTGCTTGACTCAAGAAACTGAGAGAGAGATTCTGTGATAGATTTGCTTGTTGAAGGTGTTGGTTCTGTCACTGAAACTTTTATTCTTTTGGTGGGTGGCGAAGCGACAGATTCAAGAGATTGAAGCTCTTCAACTGCTTTGCCAAGTGATGATTTAACTCGTTCTAATGCACTAGGTGAAAATAACTTAGCTTTGTAACGTGGATCTAAGTAGGTTGCAAGAGAGTAACTTCATACAAGAACAGCCTCTCGTCTTGTCGCTTGCATCACTTTTGCGCACAATGAACTAGTTCTATTAATATAGTAGAATTTGATAATTTCCGCTTATTAATGACGTTTTATCTCAACGGTCCACATCCGCACGACATCCGCAGTCCAAAGTGCGGATGCGGATGCAGATGCAGATGCGAGAAAATGTGCGGATGTTCCGCGGATGAGGATGCGGATGCGGATGTGACCTACATCACTAATATATATATATATATATAATTTTTAGACGTTGCCCTACACAATTCAGCTGCTAAATACTATCCAGCAAATACAAAGTCATCTGACAAATATAGGAATCCGAGAGCCGGACAGAAGGCACGCACAGACATTTCATGCGTTATCGGGACAACAGGTACTGACAAAGATAAAAAAAGGCAAATTCTCGGACGACCACAAGGTAACGAAACCGGCACCACCATTGGAAAACGAATCGGAACCACCTGTATGCGAAAACCATAGAGAAAAAATAAAAATAATCCTAGCCAACATTCAGGGCCTTAAATCAAATCGTTCCCCGGACAAAGTTTTATACCTGAAAGGACTCATGCAAGAAGTCGGAGCAGACTTTGCATGCCTCAAGGAAACTCATCAAAAGGACTAGCAGGCGAACTGCGAAAACTGTGAGTGCTGTGTTGACAAAAATGAAATACAAATTGACAACTATAACCAAGGAAACCAATTATTGCCAAGGAAACTGGGATAACTGCAAACACTGTATCGATAAGAAAGAATTGCATATCGATGGATTCAACTTAATAAGAGTGGATAGAACAGCGAGACGTAAAGGTTGCTGTGCTATTTACGTACATGAAAGGCATATGACAGAGACGGTAATAAGTACATCCAAAAGCTTCGTGGAAACCATGCAGTGAAAATAGAGAAACTAAACATGGTACTGATAGTCAGACATCTATAGACCTCCAAACTCTCCAACTGAAAAATTTTCGGATGCCATTGATGATCCCAGAACCCTAATAAAGTCCGTAAACTCTCCATCCCTTAATATAATACTCTGCGGCGATTTTAATTTCTCATTTAGAAAATACCAAAAGGTGGGTAGAAATATATTTATATACAACAAGATAAGGGGAGCACAAGAGAGGACCAGGAGCAAGCAAAAATGCTGATGGCTCTCACAAACGAGTTTATGCTGACACAGGAGATAACCGAAAATACCAGAAAAAAATAACTGCCTAGATCTGGTATTCACGAATAACACGAACTTGATTGCTGATATAAAAATAACCCCAACTATTATCTCAGACCACAACATAATCGAGTTATCAACAAATATGGCGATAACATTAAGAGACAATACACATACGGAAGGAAGAAGCAAATTTGGGGCTTTTAACTTAAACTTCAAGACCATAAATTGGGAAATCAGATCACACATGGCCTTAATAGAGTGGAAAACGGTCTTAGAGAATAAAACAACAGAGGAAAATGCTAACAACCTTGGAAGAGAAGACGCTGAAAATTTTAGAAAAATATGCTCCGAAAGCACAGCCAAAAAGAAAGAGGAACTGGCTAGAGAGGCAAAAGAGAAGAATATTCCGCAAAAGAAAAAGAGTAGCGGCGAAGTTAGCTAATTGCTAGGAAAGCAATACAAGAAAAACTGGAGCGTATCAATAGGAAAATACAAACCATGATTAAGGGCCATAGAGAAAGGGAAGAGGAAAAGGCGGTAGAAGCAATAAAAGAAAATCCAAAATACTTCTACAGCTATGCGAAAAGGAAAACAAATACGCGCGCTACCATCGGGCCCTTAAGGAAAGGAAATAATGAACTAACAGACGATCTAAAAGAAATATCTGAAATATTGAGAGCACAGTATGAATCGGTCTTCAGTGACCCAAAAGTGATAAAGCGATACCAGACATAGATGCATTCTTCGAAGAGAAATTGCAAGGAGAATGTATAACAGACTTTGATTTTACCCCAGAAGATGTAACAAGAGCTATAGACAAATGAAATCACATTCAACTGCATGTCCGGACAAATGAAACGCACTATTAATTAAAAACTGTTAAAATGAAATAGTTACACCCTTGTACTGGATATGGAGAAGATCCCTAGACACTGGGGAGATACCGAGCATCTTGAAAAGAGTGAACATTGTCCCCATATATAAAGGAGAGGATAGATCTCAAGCAAAGAACTATATACCAGTGTCATTGACGTCCCACCTCACCAAAATATTTGAAAGAATAGTCAAAGAAAATTTATGACTTCTTGGAGACACTGGAAAGATTCAACGAAAATCAGCACGGATTCCGATCAAGAAGATCATGCCTATCACAACTTATAGAGCACAATAACAATATCCTAGCTGCAACTGAAGGCAATAAAAACTATGATGTCATATACACAGATTTTGCTAAAGCTTTCGACAAATGCGATCATGGTATAATAGTATATAAAATGAAACATATGGGAATGACAGGCAAAGTGGGAAAATTGATCTACAACTTCCTCAGAGAACGTCTACAGGTCGTAAGAATTCAAGGTATATCATCATAAGAATCAGAATTATGCAGCTCAGTACCACAAGGTACAGTACTGGGCCCACTCCTGTTCATTATCATGCTAACAGACATAGACAGTGGAGTAAACAGCAACAGTATAGTAACATCCTTTGCGGACGATACAAAGATCAGCAGAAAAGTCAGCGATGCAAATGAAGTGGAGGCCTTGCAAAGGGACACGAACAAGATATATGAATGGTCAGAAGACAAGAGTATGACTTTTAACTCCGAGAAACTTCAGCCCTTGAGATATGGTAGAAATGAGGAACTTAAACAGACTACATATTATGCTCCAGATAGACAAGAAATTCAGAGAAGCACGAAAGCGGTCGACTTGAGGTCAATAATGACCGATAATGCCAAATTCGAAACACAAAATCAGATAGCAATAAACAAAGCAAAAAGAGTCGCAGGACAGGTAATAAGAACGTTCAAAATGAGGGACAAGACAGTAATGATTCCCCCGCTGAGAACACTGATCATACCAGAACTTGAATACTGCTCAGTTTTGACGTTCGCATATAAAAAGGAAGAAATTAATAAACTAGAAGAAACGCAGAGACATTTCACAGCCAAGATTGATGGTTGCAAAGAACTCAACTACTGCGAAAGACTACGTGAACTAAATCTGTACTTCCTGGAAAGAAGAAGAGAGAGGTACACCATAATCTACATATGGAAAATTATCGAAAAACTGGTATCAAACCTCAAACTAAACCCAATTACCACCCAAACAACGCTGGAAAATAAGAAAGGCAGAATGTGTAGTGTTCCCAAATTAAAGGCCCGACAAGGGACCTCCTCAACACTGAAGGAAAATAGTTTGGTTGTCAGGGGGCCAAGACTTTTTAACCAGCTTCCAAAGGACCACAGAAACGTTACAGGGGTCAAAGTTGAAGTCTTCAAGAGAAGATTAGATGCCTGGCTCAGGACAGTGCCAGATGAGCCGGGTGTACCTGGCTATGTACGGTGGAGAGCGCAAGACAGCAACTCACTTCTCCACCAAGCCAATCCTAGAGGCGGGGCCACCAGCTTGACCTTCGTGTGAAGAGAGACCAACACACGGAACCTGAACGAGGTAACGAGGTGTATATATATATGTATGTAATGTACTCAATAACTCATTATCATTATCATTATATATATCAGTGGCGCTGGGGACTCGGACTGAATCTTTTAAGCTTATACTCTGCATGATATCATGCATGATTTTTATCCCAGGTTCTGGTCAAGTGGTCCTCCGTTCAAATACTGTAATAGAGCTTCAGTATTTGCATTTCAGTATTTTGTATGTATATATATATATATATATATATATATATATTATATATAATATATATATATATACATATACTGTAGATATAGATAGATAGATCGTAAGTCGAAAAAGCAAATTATAACAGAACATAATGAAGTACAGTATACAGCGTTTAAACAAGGAATGTAAACACGTGCACAGAAGTAAAGCATATAAACTATGACAAAGAAGAGGAGAGTGTATATGTGGGTAGAAACAATGCATGAAAGTATACAATAAGCATCATAATCCGTATATAGAAGTGTAGTAAGTGCAATGACTGAAACCGAGTTTATATATATATATATAAAATATGCACATGATAAGGTGTGTTTACACTGTACTATGGCGCACATCTATGCATACTGTCGTCTGCATTTTTCTTGAAATGATCCTAAATTTTTCTTTGCTGTTTTCATGGACGTTGACGGACTCATTTATATGCGAAATAGATACATAACTGAGTAATTACATATTCGTCCATGCTGTATCGTATCTATAACAGTATGACCCATCATTCACAAATAACAATGAAGAGTAGTCTATAGGCAAGCATTATTGTAGTAGCCTCTTAATTTCTACGTGTTCCGGTTCGATGTGGCCATCAATCGCCGGCATCATCTCACCTCGGAGGTTTGTGCAGTAATTGTATTCAACTAATTTCATACCAACCGTGGAAGAAATTTATTTATGTACGTCTTTCTAGACTATTTCTTTTTGAATATAATCAGAAGATGCTGATGTAACAGCAGTTTGGTTTTGAGCTGTATTATTTTGTCGAGATTTTTACATTTCAGTCACCGATGATTACGTATAGCTATTCTAAAAAATAGATATTTGTTTTGTGTTTGTAAATATGTAAAAAAATGTTTTAAACAAAATATTTGTACAAGTTGTCAATTAATATGCATCAGTAAGAAACATTTTATTACCACCCATTTTATTCGTGAGTGCAATGGTTAAGATGAAAGCGAGCATGATCTACATTTTAACCTAATTTAACTCCATCACAGAGAGAGAGAGAGAGAGAGAGAGAGAGAGAGAGAGAGAGAGAGAGCACTAATTTCCTTAAACTACATCATGAAACACACGATCTTAACACCATTTTATTAAATGACACCACAGGGAAGATTACCTAAGGGGGGTTTTCTAAACCTTCATCCTTCTTAAAAAGTCGTTGTTTTAAATACTTATCGCTGATTGGTTACTGTCGCTTTTCGGTTAACCATTCATGTTTCGCAATGAGACTTTTATGTCCCCCCCCAAAAATGTTTTAATTTTTATTAATCATAATTAGTTTCGTATTTGAAATCAATTTCTTTCACTCTTTTCATTAATAAACATAATAAATTTCACATTTTAATTGCATACACTACACAAATGCTTTGTTGCATGCCATATATATATATATATATATATATATATATATATAATGTAAAGAACGACGCTTGTGTAGAAGAGCGTTCCGCACAAGATGAGGAGGGAGAACAAACTAATGAAAAATGAGGTACCACCCGGGAATCGAACCCGGGATCATCCAATTGACGGTCAGATATGCTATCCACTACATCATGGACCTCGATCAATCAGAAGTCGTAATTCTCCTACATACGAGCAGAAACCAATGCCCTGAGGGGGCACCTATGTACGGCATGCGAAGGTGCCCCCTCAAGGCACACACTGCGCGCTTCCTTCCTTGAAATTCTTTGTGACACGTTAGATCTCATCATGTAACAACGTTGCAAAAAGGTCGCACTGGCCTGGTGTCTTTCATCTAACTTTATATAAATATGCTAATTTCCTCGCGCGGTTTTATAATATTTAATTCATTATTCAATTGCACATTTATAACATTTCAACTCGTTCATTCATTCTGTGAACTTGTATTCAACTTGAATTCAAGAAACGGTGACGTTTATTTCTCTCACTTTAACTCATTGTTTTGTTTAATACAGGAATAAAATTCAGTCTATTAATTTCCTAATTAATTGATTTGAAAAGATCTGATGACCTCGAGCCCCAAGCAACCATTAATTTGATTAAATTAACATTATTATAGTACTAATACTAACACTAACACTAAAAATTGGTGACTATATAATATACAGTATACAGTGTGTGTTATATATATATATATATATATATATATATATATATATATATATATATATACATACATTACGTGACACCTATAAATATATGAAGATTTAATAGTGCAAGTGCTGTTATGTCCATGTTTTTATAGAAAAATTGACCCCTCAAGATTTAATACGTTTTTGTTAAAAATAAAATCTTTGTAAATCATATCTGCATCGAAAGTAAATTTTCGTAATGATAATGACATTATTAGATTTCAATACTTACGCCTTATAATTACTGGGATATATTTTTGAGGTGCTGGAATAGCATAGGCAGGAGAGAGAATGAGGTCTATCTTGTTCTTCTTCATGTTGTTCGTGATCTCGTTTCTAATTTTGTCTCTCTTAAACAAGTGCTTCCACAGTACGTACGAGTCAGAACATTCGGCTGGGAAATATACAGCATTGTACAGTAGTATCATTTACAAATAATAATTCAGCGATGCATTAATATGAATGCGTTAAAAATTAATATTTTAGACAAGAACTTTAATTTAAATGCTTATTGTTTAAAGATAGTTGTTAATTTAGTGAAAATACTTAACATCTGAGCAGAACCAGCCTTAGACACTTAATGGTCGTAGTTGAACTTATATTTGATTGCCCTTCATTGTCCCAACTTTTGCACGTTTTTTTTTTACAGCACAAAAGTACAAATATAACCAAAAAATATTATTGCTTTAAAAAAAATTTATTCTTTTAAAAATGCGTTATCAACATGTATGTCAAGGAAAGGTTACTGCACTGTAAATGGCGATTTTTCTCTTTCGTGGAGGCAAATTCTGCAATCAAATATGATTGGTCTAGTGATGATGCAGTGTCATTTCCTATGAAGCTTAATGAAAGGGCAAGAAGCTTTTCTTTCGTTTTGATTAATTTCAGTTTCGAAAAACTACGTTCAGCTGATGCAACAGATACGTTGTTTACATTCTCATACAATATTGTAGAAGGTTAGAGAACTTCATGTAGTTTTCTAGTATTACAAGAGTAAATTACTGATTTTTTTTTAATGTAGTGTAAATACAATGTGGCTGCCCAATGAAATTAGCGGCCGAAGTGAACGTTTAGTTAGCCTATGACTAAGACCGGCTCTGCATTTTAACTGTACCTACCTATTAACAAGAGAAAACAGTAAAAAGAATCCTAATTTACTTTGAATTAATTCAGCTGATGATGGTGACGTAAACTGAAGAAAATATTTCATGACCAACTTCTGAAGTTTAGAATTCATTGCACTCCCAGATTCATAAGTCAGTGAAGGATCAATTACTTCCCTTTCCAGTAGCTTTTTGAGAGATTCTCCACTGTCAGCAGTAATAATATGAAAAAATTCCTTAAAAATGTCGTTTAATTCCGTAATTTCAAACGGGATAACTTCATGGCCTGCCTTCTGTAGAGCTTTTTTAGCTTCATGAACTGCTCTTTTCATTCCAGGAGAAGTTGGGAAAAAGTCGATACTGTCGAAATATCCGAAAGTCAATTTTCTGTTGTCATGAAGTGTCAGCTCGTCCCACTGAAGTGGTACAATATACGAATCGAGTTTCCGCATTTCAGTTCCTTCTGTTAGTGCTTTCATACATTCTATCACTATGTTAACATTTCTTCCTAACACTCCGTTTACGTTGACATCTGCGTAAAATAAATAAATAAATAAGTATAGATATATTATGTATGGGGGCGTCCACAAATGATGTCACGCTTTTAGGGGCAGGGGTCTGTAATTTTGTGACCTTTTGTGAGAGAGGGGGAGGGGGGAGTCTAAAATTTTTGTGACATGTCAAATTTTTTTTTGCGTTATGTTGACATTTCATTTTGAAAAGTTTAGTTTAAAAACTAAAATATTGACAGGATTCTTTTTCTCGACTAGTGCAATATTATGTAGCTGAAAAACGTAAATTCTCATACATCTGGCTGCTTGCATTCCTAGATATTAAGAGAAAAGCTACTATTTGAATGAATTTTTAAATAAATATTTGTTGTTATAATGTTATAATGTTTCAGACCAACAAAGACCCTAGGATCCACTCATGGCTGGTCTACCTAACTGTGTTCGTAATTGTGTATTGTGCATGTCCTCCGTGGTGGCGGAGGGGCCCTACAATTTTACGTGGGTTCCGAACCACAAAGAACATAAGAACATATGAAATTTTTATAGTGGGCACACTAGGGGCCACTTCGGCCCATCGAGGTGGCTCCACTATGTAAAAACTGCCTGTACATTGGCAACAACCAATTTTTACAAAACTAAATAAGTATCAATTTAAAACTAATTAATTATCAATTTAAAACTAATTAATTATCAATTTAAAACTAATTAATTATCAACTTAAAACTAAAGATAGAATCTCTGGATCCAGAGGATCAAGTCATAATAGACTACTATCCACAATTATGTTACACTCTATATCTATTTACAACCGACATGCAAATATATCAGATCCAAAGAATCCAGCAAATTTCATTACGGTATCCATCAATACCAGTACCTTGCTAACGAAAAATAAGTCACGGTCCATATCAATTGCGGAGTAAGTAACGATTTACAACAATATACATTACAATATATATACTTAGGAGGAAAAGTGTAGGTGTGGCTGTAAAGACTGTACAGTAATGTAGAAATGTGTGTTCACCCATTATGGGTCTCCCATTTAAAGTTGTTTGTGGGCCAAGTGAAGGTCATGAGTTATTCAATACCTCACAGTACTATGGGGGGCACCGCTCGGCAGAGGAATCTCTTTAAATGGGGTGTGTAAGTACAGAGAGTATCCCCTAACCCAAGATGCTGCCTCAACACTTGTAAAACTGTTTTCTTAAATTTGTTCTACATCTTGGCTTAAATAATTTCATACTATGACCTCTAGTCTGGTTATTGTGATCTTTAATGAAAAGAGAATCAAAATCTATCTTATCCAACCCTTGATTTTATTACCTTAAACTATACCTAATCTATCAACATATGCGTTTAATCGATTTTTAAACATGTTTATAGAAGTGCTACTAATTACTTCTACCGGCAAACTATTCCAGCTATTTACTATTCTATGCGTAAAAAAGTTTTTGGCAACTGCTGTCTCGAACCTTCTACTTGTCAACTTACACCCGTTATTTCTAGTCCTATTATATTGAGATATTTCGAAAAGCTATCTCTGTCTACGTTGTCGAACCCATTCATAATTTTGAAAACCTGGATTAGATCACCCCTTAGTCTCCTAGTCTCGAGTGTAGTCAATTTTAACTCTATAAGCCTATCCTCGTACGACTTTGACCTAAGCGACGGAATCATCTTAGTTGTTCGTCTTTGAACTCTTTCGATTTTGTCTAAATCTTTGCGCATATGCGGAGTCCAAAATTGGATCGCGTACTCCAAATGGGGTCTAACTAATGATTTATAAAGAGGAACTATAATATCGCGCGATTTGTACTCAAAATTCCGAGCTATAAAACCTAACACTTTGTTCGCCTGATTGACCGCTGCTGTACTTTGTTTCGCTACTTTTAAATCACAAGTGACTATAACTCCTAAATCTTTTTCCTGCCCTACGCTTATCAACTCTTTCCCTGACATACTATACGCAAAATTACCGTTACGCGAACCTACTGTATATGTAAAACGTTGCACTTATCGACGTTAAATCTCATTTGCCATGTGACTGACCAATCAACGATTTTATTCAGATCATTCTGGATTTTACCTCTATTTTCGTCATTAATCGCCCTACCACCCAGCTTCGTGTCATCCAAAAACTTTGAAACTGTACTGACTAGGCCGACATCTAAATCGTTAATATATACATAAGAAAAAGCAAGGGGCCCAATACAGAACCCTGAGGAACCCCACTCGCTACATTACCCCAACACGACTCCGCTTCATCAACGACCACCCTCTGTTTCCTACCTCGCAACCACTCTTCTATCCAATTTATTACTACACCTCTGATTTCATGAGCCTTAGTTTTCTCAATGAGTCTTTTGTGCGGTACGGTGTCAAACGCTTTTTGAAAATCTAAATACACTACATCAACCGCCCGATGACTATCGTAAATGTCAACCACGCTTTGAAAAAATTCTAAAAGATTAGTTAAGCAAGATTTGTTTCGCCTAAAACCGTGCTGCGTATTTCTAAGTAAGTTATGCAATTCTAAGTGTTCGACTATACGATCCCTAATTTTTTATTCCAGTAGCTTACCTACAACAGACGTTAAACTGATTGGCCTATAATTTCCCGCCGCACCTTTATCGCCTTTCTTAAAGATAGGTGTTATTTTGCAAACTTAAAATTATCTGGTACGCACCCCTCAAAAATAGACGCATTAAAAATCTTTGTTAGCAGCACAACAATGCTATCTTTTAATTCTTTTAGTTGTATGGGATATATGGAATCTGGCCCCGGTGATTTACGCGTTTTCAGTTTATCAATATAGCGCATTACCTCCCCTTCACTAACCACAATATTATCCAAAATATTATCATTATCAAAGGGTATTATGTCTTTGACCGTAGGGATATTCGTTACATCTTCTATAGTAAAAACTGGCGTAAAGAATTCGTGTAGCAAGGTAGCCATTTCCTTGTTTTCAGGAACTAGATCTCCGTTAACATTTTTCATTGTATTTTTTTATACAATTTTACATATAGTTTGTGACCGTGACATGGGGGAGGGCGGTTTCAAAATTTTGTGACCATTTGTGACAAATGGGGGAGGGGGTCTAAAAATTCAAAATTTTGCGTGACATCATTTATGGACGATCCCTATGGGGAATGTAATGAGGTTAATTAATTCTTTATAGATTAACCTAGAAACAAATTGTTCATGAAAATAGAACACACTTGAACGTAGGGAAAATGTCCGCTTCTCATTTTCATTTGTGAAACGGAATTTTGTTAATTTCTTGAATAAATGCATTTAAAAACAGATTTATATAAAATACCCGTGTCAATTAGCAATAAGACAATGAACTCAATTGACTGCTTAATTCTGTATAATTTCCAACAACAATTATAAAGATACAGGCTGCACAAGCAGTAGACTGGATGAAAAGAATAAATTAAATTCTGTAACATGTAAACGTTAAAAACGACCAAACAGGCATACTGGGATTTGACTCGTAATTTTCTCGTACCGAAACAAAGAAAATGAGACTCAGTATAAATAAGAATACCTTATAATAAGGAAGAATTCCTTTAGGGTCAAATCGTTACCCTATTAAATTACATCTTCTAAAGTGTTGGTAATTTTAAAACTATGAAAATACCATAGGATGAAGATAGTTAGGAATTTAATAGAGGGAAATTAAATCTTGCGTCTGGCAGCGTATAGATACCACATGCCTGCAAAAAGGTGGAAATATTGTGCAACTAACTGAATTAGGTTAACGCAATCGAAAAAGAATCAAATGTCGATTCGAGATAAGACTTGCATTCTGCAGAATGACTTCACGTTGAATTCATACGAATTAAACACGAAATTAACGTGTTTATTGAAATATAAGATTTCCCTTCATAAAAACAAAGGCAGTGGAAATGAGAAGAGAAGATTGAAGATGAGAAGACTGAAGAGAAGCGAGTACAATCTAGTACTGTTCTGGGCGTGACTTCGTAAGGTTTTATAAGGGAAACCGTGTTCAAATTCTTGAGGCTAAATAAAAAAATTAGTTCGCCCTAAAATTAAACATACAGAAAATATGTGACTCAATAATTGATTAGACTAAAAAATAGTTTTCCTAACGTCAAGTAAAATATTCATAAAGAAAACTATCTTGGCTCGAAAAATTTAATAGACAAAAGAACGAGAGTTATTCAAAAAGTAAGTTTACAAGGTTAATTACCTGTTCACTATGCATAGTACAATAATGTTGTTGTAGTACAATATTTTGTTGGGCATGTGTGGCAACATCCGGGGTTACCACAAACCAAAAAGTTCGAGATTGCACCATCAGCTGGTAAGGTGAACAGCATCTGAACAGCTAATTAACAGCTAATAAATGGTACTAGTCAAATGATCAATTTGAAAGTAAGGAGTAGCGAGTAACGATTGAAATTACTCTAAAAAGTAGTGCCGTTACCATTTTCGTTACAACATCTCAAAAGTAACGGCGTTACCGCTACAGCTACTATAAAGTAACATCGTTATGTAAAGGCGTTACTAGTAACGCCGTTACTCCTAATGCTGGTTGTAAGGCTTTGTTTTCAACAAAACGGCAAGTATTTTTATCTTATCAGTAAATCATTCATTTTGCTAGAAAATAATGTAAGTGGATGTAATGTGCAGTTTACTTACTGCCTGCCAATCCCTCAAGAGCATTCTTATGACCCTTTTCACTTATTCTGTTACTGGTAGGTCTTAAACCAACACAACCTGAGAAGCTTGAAGGACCTCTTACACTTCCTCCCAAGTCAGAACCGATGCCAACAACGGAGCCACCTCCAACTATCAAAGCTGCTTCGCCACCTTTATCATTCAATAAAACAATTGTAATTAAATATTTTCCTAAACAGATTTCTAAGTATTACGTTTCAAAGTTATAAAGTTTGGGAATGAGAATTAAAGTATGTGATGCCTCCATATTTAGCGTTATTAGTACAAATATGAGTACCTGATGAACCGCCTGGAGTCCTCGTTGGATCATGTGGGTTCTTTGTTTCTCCAAAAATGGGATTTGTGCAGCACATACTAAAATACATAAAAATTTGTTTCCAAAAGACACTTATCATTTGTTTAATTTCTAAAGTGTAAAACATTAAAGATTTCACGTGCGAATACCTCAAATGAATTAAATTATGTTACCTAAGAAGAGTTTGAGGAACATTGGTTTTGCAAAATGGCACTGCTCCCTTTTCTATTAAAACATTGACAATGACTGCGTGCGATGACACTGGGTTGTACAAGTATTTTGCTAGACCCAATGTTGTGTCCATCCCTTGGACATCGATACTTTCCTTAATACTGACTGGAAAACCATGCAAGGAACCCCGTTCTTCTGCTGGAATGCTGTCGCATACTTCTGCCCAACGCTAAGTATATAAAGTTTCAAGTTTTGCAGTAAATTCGGAAAACTTTATACAGAATACAATTCGTATATAACTCATATATAAATATTATTTACCTTAAACAATCTTACCAAGTTTACGTACCTCAGCTTCAGGGATGAACTCTGTGATGCAGTTTAATCTCTTGTTCAATTCCAAGGCCTAGAGAAAAACATATTAGCCCTTTAGCATCCTGAAATCTTTTTCGAATAAAATCGTTTGGCTTTAGCCAGACCAAAATCAGTAAAGTAACAGTGGGCGCTAAAGTGTTAAACGTTCAATTATTACGCATATAGTAAATATACTAGAGTTTTTGTAATTCTTATAATGTAATTCCACTATGGAAAAAATAGGTCCTGCTCCAACCAGATTAGCCTAAACACAACCTAGGCTACGTTGGAGATGGAAGACCTAGGCCAAAGATGAACTAGCCTAGCTATTTGTCCATAAACAGGTCTTCCATACACTTTTGTTAAACAATTACAGCTGAAATGTCAGCTTATTTAACCTAAATTTAATAACCGAAGGGAAATTTATGAACTTCTTACCTTGAAACTGTTATGAATTTTATCTTTTGACACCACTAAAACATTTTTATTCCGGCTTTTTCAGTCGCTGTTGTTATGCTTAATCAGCTTATGCTTATTCAGCTTCTCGCCCTGTTATTCTGCTTATCCCGATCTTTTTCTTCTTAAAACCGTGTTGCTATTTCTAGCCATGGGATCTTTTTTCTTTTCATCCCATATTTGTTTTTTCGTTGGTGTTTATTTAATTTTTCTCAGCAAGAGTTCATGTTCTCCTTCTGAGTTATTTTTTATTATTATTATTTATTTTAATGTCAATATGGCTTATCCAAGATTAGGTGGGTCTTCCATTTCGGTACTCCCAAATTTTCCATATCCACGATACAAAGAGTAAGTTTCTTTAATTTCAATCAAATAATATACTCGTAGATGTAGTTCAGGAAGATTTTTTCCTTTGGAATGCTTTCCTTCAAGTTTTCTTAAGAGCAAGGAAGTTAAATTATTAAGTATAACCGAAGTAAGAGAATTTTTTAAGTACACTTATAGTTGGAAGATGAATAAATTTGTTCAATTAATAAAAATCAGCAATGATTAATGAAGAAAAACTTTAATGTGAATCGCTTCATTTAGAGTACTGAAATGGTAGAAAAGGGTTTCATTTCAAGGTTTCTTTTAATTCTGAACAAAAAAGTTAAATTATTGAAAGCATCCCAAATTCTCTTATGATACTATCTACGAGGAATTAACTTCTTTAATTACTCTAAACAAAAATCATTAGAAATTAGTAAAGTTCTTACTTTGCTTTGAAACGCACGCAGAACTTCAATCGCAGACAGTTCTCCTTCCTTCAATTTCGAGAGCAAAGCCATCGGCTCCATCTGAACAATCAAAACACGTTCATCCGTATTAATTTACCACTTCCACTCAACTTTTCTTCCAATTTCTTCATTTGATCACGGATTTGAAGTTGTTTTCGACGGATTGATTCATTCATTTTAAATATATTTTGGTTTCTTTAAAATATTTAATAGTTATAATTTTAAATAGTCCTGAAAAAGAGGAAGTTGTAAATTTAGTGGTGGTTATATGGTATAAAATGGCAGTATAAAAGTATAAATATTTATTAGAAACCACATCTTCGGGTGGATGCAACTGATGGTGGTTACAGTCGTGACTGAAAGTTTGTGCTTTATAATAAAAGAGTACAGGTTTTGTTGTGTATTTTCATTTCAATTAAATATTTTCTACGAATGGAAAAATTCCAGTTACATAATGTTGATGATACTAAGCATCTTGATTTCAACAAACAACTCGAATCACATCCTATTTGGAAAGAATGAAAGGAACAAAAATTAATACTGAATAATAAAAGTTCAGGAGGGCAAGAAAATGGCAAAATGCACAGGCCAAATAAATTAAGGGAAAATTTTGATATAGGGAAGCATAATTTAGTTTGTATTTAAAAACGAAGTCTTATTAAACAGATGTTGCAAAGGTAATACTATACTATACATATACTGTATTATACTGTACTATGCAAAGGTAATACTATTCTATACATACTACGTGGCGTGCTTTGCTTTGGTATTGTGTGAAAAATTATTCAAGAAATATAAGAACAACGACCACTAATGATATGAGCAGAACTGCAAAGTAAAATTATAGAAAACTGTGTGATGAATGTTGTTTTCGAAATTGTAAGCTCATGTCCGTGGATGAACTGAGCAGTGCTGGACTTACCTATAAGCTAAATAAGCTATAGCTTAGGGCCACACACCCTCGGGGGCCTCATTTTTTTAAATATATTTTTATTTTATCATTAGTTTTTATTCTTTAACACTAATTCATCAAAAATTATATATATATATATATATATATATATATTATTTTTTCTTTATCATTAACATTAATATAAAAAATAATAATTATAGTAATAGTGACATTATTTTAAATTTTTTTACCCGAATTTTTTTAGAGGGCCTCAAATTTCATATAGCTTAGGGCCTCAGCAGGTGAAAGTCCGGCCCTGATGAACTCCTTGCTATACCTTTCCTTTTGTAATGTTGCAACCTTACTTCTTGTAACTCCCCTGACCCGATATTTATCAGACAAAAGATTAACTATCCTCTCTATGTTACTCACTAACTGAAAAGTAGGATCTCTAATGTTAAGGCTTAACCTCTGTTGCGTAAGATTGTTCTTTTTCACCCTATCTTATGCGATTTCTTCATCTTTTAATTTTTTCTTAAATTCTCACTTTTGCACCTGAAACAGTTGTCAAAAAAGTTTTCTTTTCTTTATTTATTTTAATCACTAAGTGGGAACTCCAAGGCTATTTAGTACATGCTTCTAGATATGACAGCATGACGCAGACTTTTTCTCCGGCAGAACTCATCCCAGTTCACCAGCTTTGCTTTTATTTATTAAATTTTATCTTATTTTAGATGTTATTCTGGAGTTAGCGGCATTTACAATCAGTTTAAATTACCTCCCAACTTTTCAAAACTTTTCATATGTATGATTTAAAACTTGGCTTTTCATATTTTAATTTTGTAAGATATTCCTATTAATTTAATTAATTTGTCTATGAGGTTACAATGATTTTTATTTTATTTTTCTCATTACCTTTATTCAGTATCTTTCACACACATACAGATAATTTCTGTTCGAAAGTGAGTTTGATTCACATTAAAGTAATGGAATCACAATTTCTTTAACATCAAGGGTGTATTTTCATATATTTAATTCCCTATATCTGAGGAGATCAACAAATAGACAAGCTCATACACACATACTGACAGAAAGAAACAAGTAGACATCATCTACAAGGTAGAGGATGATTCGTCATCCCTCTTGCTTTAACTATTTGGCTTATGAAATTTTTCTTATCAATTTTTATGTACTGTAGGGTGTAAAATTGAATTTTACGAGGCGTTCGTCTTCTGCAACTTTTGCGAAAAATCGCATTTTACTGTTGAAAATCGCCCTTTTTTGTCGAAAAATGGGATTTTTGGCCAATTTCAAAGACTTGGTAGCCTCAAATGACCTCTAATGGCTTGGACCCGTTTAAGATCAGCCAAAGTGGTTCATAACCCCTAAAATAACCAAAATCACCAAAAATGGACCAAAACTAAGGAATTGTATGATTTTTAGTCTCCTATACACCACATTTCGCGGTTGTTCTCTTCATGAGGCAGAATCTTTTTGTTCTTCTTTCTTGATCTTGCATTTTCTTTTTTCAGAAACGCCTCCACGAATTTTTATTTATTTTCTTTTCGGCATCACTGAGTGTGATAGCAGCTGGCCCCACCTTTCCGCAAGCTGCTGTGACGTTCAACCTTTTTTTTTGCAGTTCCAATTCTTTTTTAATATTTGTATAAGTCCCTCCTCCACTAGGGCGGGTCGTACTCAGGTGACAACATGAATCTGAAGGAAATCCTACCATCAGGGATATCTAAATTATGTGTTTTTACATGGGGAATTCAAATATGAGCTTCTTTTTTGGATAGGATAACTCTAACCTACATCATTTTGTATTTCTAAATTGCCAATTTTACCCTTTTGAACCCCTTTATAATATATTAAAAGATATAAGGTAAATAATTTATATTGACAAGGCCAAATCAACTTTACATATATTTATTAATAGGTGAACTGCATGTATATCACTGGATATAATTACAAAGATCATTCTCCTGACATCTTGAACTTTGCCAGGTTGCACAAATCCTGCTTTGACTCAGACTTGGACATCAGCTTCCTGCTGGTCTCCTGAGCCCTGATCCCTCCATCCCTCTTTTCCTGTGAGAAGTACTTAGCAGAAGCCTCAGTCACCATTTTAACAACCCTCTCAATGCTTTGTGTGTGGCAAGGCCAGTTGCGCACCTCCATGGGGGCGTTGATGAAGTTTTTCACCTCTGAGCTGCTTAGAGAGCAGGTGAGAGGTGGCTCTGACACACCTTCTGACCAGCTGATCAAGTCACCGATGCTGGAAGCATCACAATTGATGTCAGGTGTCCTTCTGGTCCTAACAGAGGAGTACCCCAGCTGAGTGTCCGGGTCCCCCTCTCCCCTGATGGCCAGGATTCTCTCCACCCCTTCAATCCTCTCCTTCTGATCCTCAGAGCAGAGTAGTGTTTGGAGGATGACTTCACTGTGGGCATACCAAGCAGATCTTCTCACAGTTGGCATCACAATATCCAGCACCTCCTTTCTCTGGGACTTGAGGCAGTCGAGCTGAAAGAGGATGTGCCTAGGCCCTTCGATCCAGGAGTGCTTGACCTTCACGTTGAACCAACATGGGTAATACACTCCAATGATGAATTCCACGATGAATCTTTAAGTCCGTGCTTTGACACCCAGAGCCTGAGATGTCTGTTCGCTGTGGTGAGCCAGCGGCTGTGGTTTACTGGTCCTATCTCTAACAGAGCCAGCCCTGCAGGAAGTACTCCATCCCTGACTGCACAGACAATTTTATAGCCATAGTATTGATCAGTTGAGAGATCTTGAATGACCTTATCAGGAAGCTTGATCAGTGGAGGGCCAACAGAGATTCGGGTGAAGTTTGGATTGATATCAAAGTCTGTAGCAGAATCAAGGAGCTTTCCTATTGGCCCGGATAATTTTTTGTCTGACAGAGTAGGGCCATCAAGGTCAACAATGAGATGGCGCAGGGGAAGTTGAACAGTGTGCAGGTTGCACACCAACCAGACCAGCTTTCTCCCCAGGTGCAGCTCCAGCTTCCGCATTACTCCAGCTTTCACACCAGTGTTGACATTTGTTGAGTCTCCTCCAATGGCCAACAAGGTCTTATCATAACCCCTCTCTTTCAGCCAGGCAAACAGGACCTTAGCAATCTTCTCCGCATGTGACTCCTCTTTAGTTGCTTTCTCTGGGGTAAAGTGGAACAGATAGTAGCTGCCAGGCTCACTAACAACACTATAGTGTTCTTCCTTGATCTTTGCGGGAAAAGATTGTCACTGCCCTCAGCTTCCATCATCACATTGGTCAGGTCAATCCGCCCATCAAAGAGGATGCAAGAGATCCCCCCCTCCTCCCTGCACTTCTTCTCGAACTGTTCCCCAGCTCTCTCATCAATTTCTCCTGTGCTCTCTTGACCTTGCTCTTATCAATCACTTTACTTGTATTGTCTTCTGTGATGATTCCTGCGTCAATCAGAGCTGCTGTTGCTATCGCTGCAGTTGGCCTCAGCCCTATGCCATACCTTACACTAGCAAGGGCAATGTTTTGAATCTCATCATAGTTTTTCTGTACCTTTGCCGAAGCTGCTGGCTCAGGGTCAGTTTGAGGGAAGAGCTCAACTTCAGGAACAAACTCATCTTCATCACCACTTCTCTCCAATTCCAGATCCTCATCACCATCTGCCAAAAATCTCTTAACATCCTTCCTGGCTGCCTTCTCTGCTACTGCAGCACTTTCCTCCTTGCTCCTTCTCGTTTTCTCTGCCTTCCTTTCCATCCACTGCCTTTTCAATGTCCTCACCTGTCTCTTGTGCTCTGGTAGATCAGGACCCCCTATTTGGGGGGTCCCTTACTTCCAACCTTCTCTTTCTGTCCCTTGATGTAGGCAAGATCTTTCACAGGAATCTTTTTCTCTCTGCTGCAGGAACAGTTAATGTGGGCTTGGATAACACAGCCCTCACAGCCTCCCCCCTCACAACTGGTAATCTGACACTTGCAAGTCAAAATATCAAAGAACTTGTCTAACTTGACAATGACCCTCTCTTTGGCATCAAGTTTGCCCTTCCCAAGAGAAAACTTCACTGCCTGATTCCAGACCTCCTTGAGCTTGGACATGATGGTCACTTTTTCATTGATAACAGGTGGCTTGAAAAGAGCATTAGCTTTGCTCCATTGACAAATCAGACCAGGGTAGATGTCATTCACCAGCTTGTCCACTGGGTAGTTCCTCCTGTCATCTTCACTTTGCTTCCTCAAGTAGATGCCATACCTCAGGATATCCCTCACAGTTGGCAGTTCAGACACCAACAACTCCCGGCCAGTGCCAACAAGATTACTCAGATGAGAACTTGATTTCGTCCTTGTTCTGACTTGAGCCATTTTCTTAATGAGTTCACACTGAAATAAAAACAATAATACAACAGTTAAGTATCCACTACAGACAGGTATTAACTCTTTTCAGCGCAAAATTCTTGGTTAAAAAAAGAGCTGAAATGGGCAAGAACAAATTTATCTGCAAATGCTAAACACATGCTTTTTTGGTTTCAAAATGTTATAAAATGCTAATTTATCTGTTGTCTGTAATGCAAATAATTTGTTCATGTACTCTAAAAAAACTAAAGAAACACATCCTAAAAATATTCTTTAGAACATTGAAATAGGCCTCATACTGCTCAGTTGTACTAAAAATGAACCACCTAATTTTAGCTCAAATCAAAGTTGTTAATTAAATTTTGCCTAATGTATCACTATAATATGCGTAGAAATAGCTTTTTCTAAAATATAACAGAATAATACTCACATGTGAACAGTAACAAAAAAAATATCAGTAGATAATCACTAAATCTATCCCCTCACTGCAAGCCGAGGTGGTAAAATAGCTTCATAAATCATGAGTCACTTCAAATATTTCACAAAACGTTTTAGAATGTTCTGAAACGTTACATTCTAGCCTCTGAGAAAGGTGGCTCAGAAAATGGCCTTATGCGCGCCAGAAAACCGTCAAAATATTTCATATACCAAACTGTATGATAATTACAATTAAGTGGAATGGCACACCTTTTTATTTGAGTATTTAAATATTATTATTATTATATGAATTACATTATATGTGTTTATATGAATTAGTTAGAACAATGCTCTATGAGAGATAACGTGAGCAGCCATGATAGAAAACGTGAGAAGACATATTCTTGGGTAACTACAATAGTAAAATAATCAACAATTTAATAATAATCAACTGCAAAATGATGTAGGTTAGGGTTATCAGAATTAAATATTTTCTTCAGAATTGTGTTCTATACACCAAAATATGTCATTTGAACACCCCTCTGCATTGATTTAAAAAAAATGCATAGTATGACCCGCCCTACTCCTCCACCCGCAGTTTGTAAACTGAATGTTTTGAGATTTTTCCTTCTGAAAGCATCTTGATTTGTCTAGCAGGTCTTGTAGAGATCTAAAACATGTTCATAATGTCTTGCTTTGACTTGAAAACTGGCAACAATTCTCTGTGATCGATCCTAGCATGAAAAAACTATCTCTTCTCTCTTGCCCATACACTGCATGAGCTGCAGCTGAAAAACCTGGACTGCTCTTTCACAGCTTTGAGAGTGAACTGAGATGTTCTCAACTTCAAGTGGAGACTTGAGAAGCTCCTTAACTTCTCCTCTTGACATCTTACAAGTGAAGAGTGGCTCATACAGTTCCTCCTTATCCCAATTAATCAGAGTAATTGGAGAAGTAGCATCAAAATTCAGTTTAGGGTTTCTATGAGTTCTCAGACTCATGTCTCCATACTCAAACTTACCTCTGATCTACTTGATCATCTCAATCCCCCAGAGCGGTCACAATATGGTGAGGTCCATACCTCATGTGGTGCTTAACCCTGATCTCAAAATACGTCTTGAAGTAGAAGTCCAGGCAGAACTTCAGCAGCACCTCCAGCTTCTTCAACACCTCCCCCTTCAGACCATGCCGCCTCATCCACAGCATCAACAGAGCCTCACCTGTAGTCAGCCAGCGTGACTGATTCAGTGGACCACACTTCAGACCAGCAACTTCCTTGCTCAAATCTCCTGTCTTGAGAGCTTTGATCAGTAGGTAGCAGTTCTTCTGGTCAGTGCTAAGGTTCTGTACAATGTCTTCTGGCAGTTCAATTATATCTTCTTCTCCTGGCAGAGCCTTGAAGCTAAAGTTGACAGGTATGTCATTGATCTTCTCCAAAGGTTTTCCTATTGGGCCACTGAACGCAGACTTGTGCGTGTAGGGAACATCAAGCTTGCTGATCATGTGCCTGAGGCTGAGTTCCTTAATACGCAAATGAGATATCAGCCAGTGACACTTGTGACCTAGCATTCTCTCCAAGTGAGTGATGGCTCCTCCATCAGGTCCTGTGATTGTGTTGGTGGAGTCACCACCAAGGACCACAACAGTATCTTTAGCACCATGAGCACTAATCCACTCAAACAGAGCCTGAGCTATCTTCAGTGCAGGTTTCTCATTTCCTTCAGGTTCTTCTGGTGTACAATGGAAGAGATACTTCCCCTCAGGTTCCCAGGTAACACTATAGTGCTCTTCAGTTGTAATATTAGGATAGAAGCAGCCAGTTTCTTCATTGTACCTCATGATCTTTGTCTTCTTATCTTGTTTTCCATCAAAGAAAATTCCCTTGATCTCCTCTCCCTCTGTCCTTTTCTCCAGGGCCTCCACCGAGGCACCTATTACAGACTCCTTGCCTCTCCACATCTTCATCCTGTCAACAGCTAGATATGCCTTATCAGCAGAGAGATGGCCAGCTTTGATGAGATCTTGCAAGAAACCAGTTGCAATGGCTGCTGCAGGAGTGTTTGCCACCTTGAACCTGACTGCAGCCGCAGCAGTGCTTGAGATATCCATGTAGTTCCTCCTGGCAGAGGTGGAGACTTTGCCAGTGTTGACACTGGAGCTTATGCCTGGTGCAGTACTGGAAAAATCTGTGTCAGCAGTAGGAGCTGCTCTGCCTGGAGACTCTTGCAAGGAAGTCACCTCATCTGCACATTATCATCACCATCATCAGCTCTAAGCAGTAGCTCCTTTTCTTCTTCCTCTTTTCTGTTTCTCTTCTCAGCTGCCTTCTGTTCTTCCTCCTTCCTCGTAGCAGCCTTCATCTGCTTCACTGTTTCCTTCACATCAACAGATGCCATCCGGAAGCCAGAAACTTCTGAGGTTTTGATCCTCTGGTAATGGAGCCACTCTAGTTCTAGCTTTGGAATCTTCTGAGGCAGAAGACAGTCACAGTTGACATGAACTCTAGCAGCACAGCCAGAGCCGCCAGATGCTTCAGTTCCACAGTGATATCATGTCTGCAGGTTGTTATGTCAAACAATGTATCAAGTTCAGATATTCTCTTCTCTCTCTTTGCAGCCTTCACTCTGCCATTCACTAGGTCAATCATTTCATTCCACTTGACAAGAATCTTCCTGGCAATGATCTCTCTTGAATGATCACAGGAGTAGTGAGCTTGGCATTGCTTTTGCGCCTCTGTGCCAGTACCAGTGATGCCAAGTCCTTAGCCAAATCTTGCAGAGGGTACTGAGCTCTCTTCATATCATCCAGAAGCAGCTTCTCTTCCTGGGGGAGGATTCCTCTCTGAAACACAGCTCTCCAGGTTGGATCTTCTGTGTGAAATAACTGCTTGCCTGGACCCACCAGATTACTCAGCTTTGAACCAGAACTTTTTCTGGTCTTTCGTCCTTGCTTAACCATGGTGGCTACACAATCTTCACCAAGCTTTGTATCTGAAACATAGAAAATTATCACAGTGAAACTCTAGTAGACTATAACAGCTGTTACAATGGTTTTGTTTGGTAAGAAACCGGTCTGTTACATTTGTACTACAATGTATGTCCTGCACAGCTGTTCTGTACATAACCAGAAAACGAAAAAGTGGAAATTTGAACACTTAAACGTAAATTTTAGCAAAAGATCAAGGAAACAAACCCCCCCTAAAATTTAATTTTACATAAAAATACATACTGCCAATCTTGAAATTCGCGCTCCAATGATACACCCTAATGTACTGTATTTGAGAAAGTACTGGGTTATAATTTTTTTTATTGAACGTGAAGTTGAGTACTCACCTTGATACGAAAACAAAAATTTGTAATATGACACTACTATTTTATTTTTTCTCCTCCAGGGAGAGAGGGACAGGATGTGGTTCCATACGGTGGGATGGGAGTTTGCAAAGGAGAAGGGGTGAAGGAATTCATCCACGAATATGAACTTGCAAATACAAAGCAATATAACTCAAACGTTTCCTCATAATACTAGTGTGCAAGACCATCAATCTCATGAGACAGTAATATTAAATATTATGCATTAAACCACTGAGAGAACCAGCAGCTACTATATTGAAGTTTTGCAGGAAATTAAAGGTGTAAAATTTGGCCCATACGAGTCAGACGTAAACTGGATTCCATCTGGAATGGATAAAAGCGTTTCTTTCGTTGTTTTTTTTTTTTTCGTCCACCGCAGTGAGGTCGCGTCAGCAACAGGGAGGAAGCGCCTCAATCGCTCACATTCACTTCATCAGCTGTCATAACAATAATGCACCTGCCTCAGGGCAACACTATCAACAGCCTAGCCCCGCAGACTACTCACAGTTTACCCAGACCGCTTCATACACAATGAGGCGAACTTCTCCCTTCTTGTCATCCTGACCACATCCACGCATATGCAGACACCCCAGCCTGAGCCGTCGCGGGAGAGCCCCCACTGTGCCCCTTCTCTGACCGTTCCTGTTTGTGGAAAGTTACATAGAGGTGGGAGGGGTTTTCAGCCTCCCGCACCCGTCCCTTATATTTAGTCGCCTTTTACGGCACGCATGGGCCACGCGGGAAGAATTCTTTAAATCCCCTATCCCCATGGATAGGGGACCTTATAGTACCGGAGGACTATAAGGTTATGAAACACGCGACACTGAAGTTTAACGAATTTGGAATGAACAAAGGACAACATAAAACTGACAACAAATATGGTGTTGGAAAATATACTGCTTTCTCGGTATGAATCAGTTTTCAGTACCCCACAAAGAGAAAAGTGGTCTCTGATTACAATACCTTCTTTGAAGGAAGGGTACAAAGAGAGAATATAAGCACGACAAAATGACACTGTCAACACATAAAAATACTGTACGTGCACATGTTGAAAAGGAAAGGTCTTGTGGCACTGAGGAAGGATCGAGGTGTGAACATGAATATAGTGATCGTTCAGTAAGTTGGTGCGCCCCCTAACACATCAAACGTTGTTTTGGAATACCTGAGAGAACGCTTGCTAGGAGTTCGACTGATCTCGGGATGTACTGACAATCCATGGCCACCAAATTCGATGAATTTGTCACCCCTTAAATTCTTAATCTATCAGTATCTGAAATCGAACGTTTACGAGAACAATTCTCAGACACTGGATGAGCTGAGGATGAACATGATAAGAGAGGTACTACGTATCCCAACAGAGATTCTTGCGAGTGTTTGCGAACTTCATTGTCCCAGTCATCTCTCTCATCCAGTGCCAGAATGCTTGGATCGAGCACGTCATAAACTACTGACAGTTTTTGCAATATTTTTCATGGGAATGAACTCGTTTGTTTGAAACAAAACATTTATCCTTTCTCATTTATTTAAGCCAAGAATGAACAGAATCGACTCAAAAATAAAAAATATTTTGAAATCAAAAGTTCTACATCCTTTTGGGACACCCTCGTTAACCCTTTAATGCCCAGTGTGTGAAATTTTCATCGTTAACTTTGGAAGCAATTTTAGACCTTCCAGTTCCCAATGTGTGAAATTTAACACATTTCGTATTTTATTAATTATGAACAATAAAACTTTGTAAAATATATTTTTCAGTTATTTTGGGTCCAATTAAACGATTTTTATATCCCAATTTTTTTTTTTACTTTTCGACTTAATTAGGGTATGAAAGGGTTAAATGTTTCATACACCATTAAATAAACGTAATCTTAGCATTACTGTGTAATTAGTCTCATTAACTTCAATACAATGTTACCATATCAAAATCTGCGAAACTTCTTACTCTTATTTCATTAATGTTAAAATGTAAACAATGAAATATAAGAATAATATTAGTGTAAAGGGATCAATGAAAGAAAGCCACTCCCAGCCTTCTTTAGTTACCTTTATAAGGCCAACTAACGAAAATATAACGACCTAACCTAACCAATCGTCAAGGGCGTACAGATGACCTAACGATTGGTTAGGTTAGGTCGCGATATTTTCGTTAGTTAGCCTTATAAAGCTAACTAAAGAAGGCTGGGGGTGGCTTTCTTTCAATGATCCGTGTAAAGTTTTGTGATATTTAAGAAAGAGAGGGAATCTAATGTGGTATATTGGAATCTGGTTTGAAAGTGTATATACACCCAATATTGTTCACATATTTGTCAGCTTTCGAATCAATTTAAGCGTCTTAATAACAGATATAAACTGCTAATGAGACGTAAAATCATTAACCACAATAAAATGACAAATTAATGGCACGCAGTCAACTATTAAAGTTTATTGTTTTGAGATTTTAGAAGCAGGTTTGTCCTTTTTGTGAGTGTGACCTTTGAGCGATTCTTGTAGTTCCATCATTCCTCTGCAAACGAGTTCTTCTTCCCAAGGAAGACCCGAAATGAGAACTCCGATCGGAAGTCCAGTTGCTCCTCGCGTTGCCTGTCAATTATCAGTAATAAACTGTATTAAACAAAGTTTGATTAATTAACGATCTACCTAAAATGTTTCCTGAGAGAAAAGAAGTATTTGTAGACCATAAATAGCTAATAAATAGTCGTGTTAAATGATGCCAAGTGAAGTGTATGAAACGGTTTGATATAAAGTCTAACACGCAAATAATAACTAGATCTAAGGGAATAGTCTGTTTTTTGGATCACCTGAAGATTAAATCCCCCAGCCTCATCTGGGGCCCCTGATCTTTAGGTGGGAAAAATTGTGGGCCTTGAACTTTAGGTGGCAAAATTTTTTTTATTTTTATGTTAATTTTTTAGGTTAAGGTTACACCGATAGGAGTCGTAGTGGTTATGTTAGTTCTCGCTATCATCATTGTGTCTATGGGATATAATGCCCGGTTAGGTCAACTGTATGCTTTTGACATTTGGTTAGGTTAAGTTGTGAGATTTTCGTTATAACTAACGAAAATATCACGACTTAACCTAACCAATCATCAAGGGCGTACAGTTGACCTAACCGGGCATTCAATTAACCTAACCGGGCATATACACTATATATATATATATATATATATATCATACACACACACACACACACACACCCACCTATATATATATATATATATATATATATATATATGGATCACCTGAAGATTATCCCCCCAGCCTGATCCACCTGAAGATCTTCTCCCCAGCCCGATCCATCTGAAGATCTTTCACCCCTCAGTTCTACCTGGAGGGGAAGATTTTCAGTTGATCCTTTAAATGTTTCAAATGTTTCTCATATATTGTTTATTTACCGCAAAATGTTTCTGATCTTATTATTTTTATCTTCCTTTAATTTGGGGGCCCTGATCTTCAGGTGAGAAAATTGGGGGCCTTGAGCTTCAGGTGATCCTGTTTTTTTTATATCTGAATTCGGTGATATATAGAATTTATATAAAACTAGTAAACCAATATGGTTTACACAAGCAGAAATCAGAGGTATGGTGTTTTTCTCATATAATTTACGAAAGGTAAATTATATGAAATTTTTCTATATATTAACGATATACAGGGTGTTTATAAAGTCCCTATCTATTTCAGTGAAAACGTAGCAAAAATGGTAAAATTCAATAACAATATAATAGAAGGCATACATTTAATGAATACTTAAGCATATGATTCTACATGAGCACCATCAGTATCTCTACAGAGTTCGAATCTGTCAGCAGCATTGCGGAACACATTTTGGAGCATAACAGGGGTTATTTTTGTAACTGCTGTTACGATACGAGCACCTAAATGTCCAAACTTCATTCAGATGGCATTTTAAACACCGTCGGCTTTCAACAAGATGGGGCACCTTGTCATTACGCAAACATTATTCGGGAGTACGTAAATGAACGATTTCCAAATCGGTGGATCGGTCGTGGAGGCAACAGGCCCTGGGCGGCTCGATCTCCTGACCTAACGCCCTTGGATTTCTTTGCATGGGGCTTTATCAAATCAAACGTCTATCAAACGAGGGTTACAGATCTGCAAGATTTCCGTGCTCGTATCGTAACAGCAGTTCAAAAATAACCCCTGTCATGCTCCAAAATGTGTTCCGCAATGCTGCTGACAGATTCGAACTCTGTAGAGATACTGATGGTGCTCATGTAAAATCATATGCTGAAGTATTCATTAAATGTATGCCTTCTATTATATTTTTATTGAATTTTACCTTTTTTGCCACGTTTTCACTGAAATAGATAGGGACTTTATAAACACCCTGTATTAAGTTGAAAACGCAAATTATAATAGAATATAATGAAGTACAGTATATAGCAAAGAAGGAATATAAACATATGCACAGAAATAAAGCATATAAACTATGACAAAGAAGAGGAGAGTGTATATGTGAGTAGAAACAATGCATGAAAGTATACAATAATCATCATACTGTAATTCGTATATAGAACTGTGCCAAGTACAATGACTAAAACTGAGTTTATATATACTAAATATATATATATATAATATGCTCATGATAATGTGTTTGTACTGTACCATGGCACACATCTATGAATGCTGTCGTCTGCATTTTTCTCGAAATGATTCTAATTTGTGGTCTGCCGTTTTCATGGACATTGGCGGACTCATTTATATGGAAAATACAGTAGAACCCACCATATATTTCTTTTTAAACGTTTAGTTTAGAAATTAAAAAATATTCTAAATTGGAAAACAAATTCTAAACCCACAAATTCGAGATAATAGTTTAAGTGCATTTCTACATTTCCACCAACTTCCAATACATCAAACTTCATAAACTATATCTTGCAATTTCTCAACTCTTCTCCTTGATCCACCATTCTTAAGTTAAGACCCTAATATGATATATAACATCATTTAGTAAATGAATAAATAAATAAATAAATAACTCATTTAGTAAATAAATAATAAAAAAACGGAAATGGCTACTTTAAATTTTATGGAAAATGCAAATGTAGCTAAAGAGAAGAAAGAAATAAAGATGTCAAGTATTTATAGACTTGAGTAAGGCTTTTCATGTAATAGACCATAGTATTCTATTTAACAAATTATATTGCTGCGGCATTAGAGGAACTCTCAGTGATTGGTCTGAAAGTTATTTCTCCAATAGATCATTTTGTATCAGTGAATAAGGTCTGCTTAACTAAAACGCTTGTCAAACATGGTGTACCACAGGGATTAGTCTTTGGTCCACTGTTATTTTCATTATATATATATAACTTTCCTTCCACGATCACCTGATATACTTAACTTCATAATGGTTGTAAACGGTACAACTGTCTTTTTCTTGACAAGACGTTAATTCAGCTAAGAATATATTTAAATCAGAATTTATCAATGTAATAAATTGGATGACGACCAATAAACTTTTCCTAAATACGAGTGAAACGTATACTAATAAACGAAATTTGTATCTTGATGAAGTGAATGTTGATGAAATCGCTGTAAAGGAGTGTACTGTAACAAACTTTCTTGGTGTAATGGTAGACAAAAATTTGCAATGGAGTGATCATGTAAATTATTTCTCAAAAAAGACTTCAAGGAGCGTTGCTATTGTTCAAACTTATGCGTGTATTCCCTAAACAGGTTTTATTGACTCCGTATCATACTCTTGTCCATGATCATTCTAGTGCATTATTGGAAGAGCTAAACTACTAAAGCTCAAAGAGGTAATCAAACTGGCACATTTTGTTTTAATTTCCAAGTGCAAGAACAAAATTATTAACTTACAATAATGGGTAAACAGATATTTTGTAACTCATCAAGAAATCCACTCATATCAGAGCAGAAATAGATCAAAGCATGGGTGCTACTATAGTATGCGGGCTACCTACGATTGGATAGGTTTAGTCATGATATTTTCGTTAAAACTAATGAAAATATCATGACTAAATCTAGCCAATCATCAAGGGCGATTGACATTGGGATGTAAACAAGGAATTAGTAAACAAGATAAGAAGCTATAATTAAAAAGTAGACCGCCGAATCATAGGTAGACGGCATACTGTAGTAGCACCAAAGCATGTTATACCTCAATTTAGATTGTCTATAAAATCGCGGAAATTATAATTCTAACTCATTTAGTTACGCTGAATACAGTCACCTGTTTGGCAATGAAATGAAGACGATCCTTTTCTGGATAATCTTCCAACATTTGCTGGTCAGCTTCGCTTTCTTTTGTAACAGGAACAGCTCCCGACGGGAAATCAAGGTAGTTGAAGGTAGCAGTATACATGACGGCAGCTGTAGGCAGTATACAGTAATTGATAATATTCTGCATATTTTTTCTACAGTAGGTTCTCTGGCTAAATTATTACAGTTGTTAAAGAAATACAATGGCAGAATGTTATTTTCACACCAACCCACACACGAAACACACACACGTTTGAGCAAACTACTGAATCACTGTACAGTATATGCCAGTTAAAAACCGAAAGAAACGCATATATATATATATATATATATATATATATATATATATATAGACGTTGCCACACAATTCAGCTGCTAAATACTATCCAGCAAATACAAAGTCATCTGACAAATATAGGAATCCGAGAGCCGGACAGAAGGCACGCACAGACATTTCATGCGTTATCGGGACAACAGGTACTGACAAAGATAAAAAAAGGCAAATTCTCGGACGACCACAAGGTAACGAAACCGGCACCACCATTGGAAAACGAATCGGAACCACCTGTATGCGAAAACCATAGAGAAAAAATAAAAATAATCCTAGCCAACATTCAGGGCCTTAAATCAAATCGTTCCCCGGACAAAGTTTTATACCTGAAAGGACTCATGCAAGAAGTCGGAGCAGACTTTGCATGCCTCAAGGAAACTCATCAAAAGGACTAGCAGGCGAACTGCGAAAACTGTGAGTGCTGTGTTGACAAAAATGAAATACAAATTGACAACTATAACCAAGGAAACCAACTATTGCCAAGGAAACTGGGATAACTGCAAACACTGTATCGATAAGAAAGAATTGCATATCGATGGATTCAACTTAGTAAGAGTGGATAGAACAGCGAGACGTAAAGGTTGCTGTGCTATTTACGTACATGAAAGGCAATGACAGAGACGGTAATAAGTACATCCAACAGCTTCGTGGAAACCATGCAGTGAAAATAGAGAAACTAAACATGGTACTGATAGTCAGACATCTATAGACCTCCAAACTCTCCAACTGAAAAATTTTCGGATGCCATTGATGATCCCAGAACCCTAATAAAGTCCGTAAACTCTCCATCCGTTAATATAATACTCTGCGGCGATTTTAATTTCTCATTTAGAAAATACCAAAAGGTGGGTAGAAATATATTTATACAACAAGATAAGGGGAGCACAAGAGAGGACCAGGAGCAAGCAAAAATGCTGATGGCTCTCACAAACGAGTTTATGCTGACACAGGAGATAACCGAAAATACCAGAAAAAAATAACTGCCTAGATCTGGTATTCACGAATAACACGAACTTGATTGCTGATATAAAAATAACCCCAACTATTATCTCAGACCACAACATAATCGAGTTATCAACAAATATGGCGATAACATTAAGAGACAATACACATACGGAAGGAAGAAGCAAATTTGGGGCTTTTAACTTAAACTTCAAGACCATAAATTGGGAAGAAATCAGATCACACATGGCCTTAATAGAGTGGAAAACGGTCTTAGAGAATAAAACAACAGAGGAAAATGCTAACAACCTTGGAAGAGAAGACGCTGAAAATTTTAGAAAAATATGCTCCGAAAGCACAGCCAAAAAGAAAGAGGAACTGGCTAGAGAGGCAAAAGAGAAGAATATTCCGCAAAAGAAAAAGAGTAGCGGCGAAGTTAGCTAATTGCTAGGAAAGAAATACAAGAAAAACTGGAGCGTATCAATAGGAAAATACAAACCCTGATTAAGGGCCATAGAGAAAGGGAAGAGGAAAAGGCGGTAGAAGCAATAAAAGAAAATCCAAAATACTTCTACAGCTATGCGAAAAGGAAAACAAATACGCGCGCTACCATCGGGCCCTTAAGGAAAGGAAATAATGAACTAACAGACGATCTAAAAGAAATATCTGAAATATTGAGAGCACAGTATGAATCGGTCTTCAGTGACCCAAAAAGTGATAAAGCGATACCAGACATAGATGCATTCTTCGAAGAGAAATTGCAAGGAGAATGTATAACAGACTTTGATTTTACCCCAGAAGATGTAACAAGAGCTATAGGACAAATGAAATCACATTCAGCTGCATGTCCGGACAAATGAAACGCACTATTAATTAAAAACTGTTAAAATGAAATAGTTACACCCTTGTACTGGATATGGAGAAGATCCCTAGACACTGGGGAGATACCGAGCATCTTGAAAAGAGTGAACATTGTCCCCATATATAAAGGAGAGGATAGATCTCAAGCAAAGAACTATAGACCAGTGTCATTGACGTCCCACCTCACCAAAATATTTGAAAGAATAGTCAAAGAAAATCTATGACTTCTTGGAGACACTGGAAAGATTCAACGAAAATCAGCACGGATTCCGATCAAGAAGATCATGCCTATCACAACTTATAGAGCACAATAACAATATCCTAGCTGCAACTGAAGGCAATAAAAACTATGATGTCATATACACAGATTTTGCTAAAGCTTTCGACAAATGCGATCATGGTATAATAGTATATAAAATGAAACATATGGGAATGACAGGCAAAGTGGGAAAATTGATCTACAACTTCCTCAGAGAACGTCTACAGGTCGTAAGAATTCAAGGTATATCATCATAAGAATCAGAATTATGCAGCTCAGTACCACAAGGTACAGTACTGGGCCCACTCCTGTTCATTATCATGCTAACAGACATAGACAGTGGAGTAAACAGCAACAGTATAGTAACATCCTTTGCGGACGATACAAAGATCAGCAGAAAAGTCAGCGATGCAAATGAAGTGGAGGCCTTGCAAAGGGACACGAACAAGATATATGAATGGTCAGAAGACAAGAGTATGACTTTTAACTCCGAGAAACTTCAGCCCTTGAGATATGGTAGAAATGAGGAACTTAAACAGACTACATATTATGCTCCAGATAGACAAGAAATTCAGAGAAGCACGAAAGCGGTCGACTTGAGGTCAATAATGACCGATAATGCCAAATTCGAAACACAAAATCAGATAGCAATAAACAAAGCAAAAAGAGTCGCAGGACAGGTAATAAGAACGTTCAAAATGAGGGACAAGACAGTAATGACTCCCCCGCTGAGAACACTGATCATACCAGAACTTGAATACTGCTCAGTTTTGACGTTCGCATATAAAAAGGAAGAAATTAATAAACTAGAAGAAACGCAGAGACATTTCACAGCCAAGATTGATGGTTGCAAAGAACTCAACTACTGCGAAAGACTACGTGAACTAAATCTGTACTTCCTGGAAAGAAGAAGAGAGAGGTACACCATAATCTACATATGGAAAATTATCGAAAAACTGGTATCAAACCTCAAACTAAGCCCAATTACCACCCAAACAACGCTGGAAAATAGGAAAGGCAGAATGTGTAGTGTTCCCAAATTAAAGGCCCGACAAGGGACCTCCTCAACACTGAAGGAAAATAGTTTGGTTGTCAGGGGGCCAAGACTTTTTAACCAGCTTCCAAAGGACCACAGAAACGTTACAGGGGTCAAAGTTGAAGTCTTCAAGAGAAGATTAGATGCCTGGCTCAGGACAGTGCCAGATGAGCCGGTTGTACCTGGCTATGTACGGTGGAGAGCGCAAGACAGCAACTCACTTCTCCACCAAGCCAATCCTAGAGGCGGGGCCACCAGCTTGACCTTCGTGTGAAGAGAGACCAACACACGGAACCTGAACGAGGTAACGAGGTGTATATATATGTATGTAATGTACTCAATAACTCATTATCATTATCATTATATATATCAGTGGCGCTGGGGACTCGGACTGAATCTTTTAAGCTTATACTCTGCATGATATCATGCATGATTTTTATCCCAGGTTCTGGTCAAGTGGTCCTCCGTTCAAATACTGTAATAGAGCTTCAGTATTTGCATTTCAGTATTTTGTATGTATATATATATATATATATATATATATATATATATATATATATATATATATATATATATACATATATTATAATATATTATATATATATCGTATATACTGTAGATATAGATAGATAGATCGTAAGTCGAAAAAGCAAATTATAACAGAACATAATGAAGTACAGTATACAGCGTTTAAACAAGGAATGTAAACACGTGCACAGAAGTAAAGCATAAACTATGACAAAGAAGAGGAGAGTGTATATGTGGGTAGAAACAATGGATGAAAGTATACAATAAGCATCATAATCCGTATATAGAAGTGTAGTAAGTGCAATGACTGAAACCGAGTTTATATATATATATAAAATATGCACATGATAAGGTGTGTTTACACTGTACTATGGCGCACATCTATGCATACTGTCGTCTGCATTTTTCTTGAAATGATCCTAAATTTTTCTTTGCTGTTTTCATGGACGTTGACGGACTCATTTATATGCGAAATAGATACATAACTGAGTAATTACATATTCGTCCATGCTGTATCGTATCTATAACAGTATGACCCATCATTCACAAATAACAATGAAGAGTAGTCTATAGGCAAGCATTATTGTAGTAGCCTTAATTTCTACGTGTTCCGGTTCGATGTGGCCATCAATCGCCGGCATCATCTCACCTCGGAGGTTTGTGCAGTAATTGTATTCAACTAATTTCATACCAACCGTGGAAGAAATTTATTTATGTACGTCTTTCTAGACTATTTCTTTTTGAATATAATCAGAAGATGCTGATGTAACAGCAGTTTGGTTTTGAGCTGTATTATTTTGTCGAGATTTTTACATTTCAGTCACCGATGATTACGTATAGCTATTCTAAAAAATAGATATTTGTTTTGTGTTTGTAAATATGTAAAAAAATGTTTTAAACAAAATATTTGTACAAGTTGTCAATTAATATGCATCAGTAAGAAACATTTTATTACCACCCAATTTTATTCGTGAGTGCAATGGTTAAGATGAAAGCGAGCATGATCTACATTTTAACCTAATTTAACTCCATCACAGAGAGAGAGAGAGAGAGAGAGAGAGAGAGAGAGCTAATTTCCTTAAACTACATCATGAAACACACGATCTTAACACCATTTTATTAAATGACACCACAGGGAAGATTGCCTAAGGGGGGTTTTCTAAACCTTCATCCTTCTTAAAAAGTCGTTGTTTTAAATACTTATCGCTGATTGGTTACTGTCGCTTTTCGGTTAACCATTCATGTTTCGCAATGAGACTTTTATGTCCCCCCCCAAAAATGTTTTAATTTTTATTAATCATAATTAGTTTCGTATTTGAAATCAATTTCTTTCACTCTTTTCATTAATAAACATAATAAATTTCACATTTTAATTGCATACACTACACAAATGCTTTGTTGCATGCCATATATATATATATATATATATATATATATATATATATATAATGTAAAGAACGACGCTTGTGTAGAAGAGCGTTCCGCACAAGATGAGGAGGGAGAACAAACTAATGAAAAATGAGGTACCACCCGGGAATCGAACCCGGGATCATCCAATTGACGGTCAGATATGCTATCCACTACATCATGGACCTCGATCAATCAGAAGTCGTAATTCTCCTACATACGAGCAGAAACCAATGCCCTGAGGGGGCACCTATGTACGGCATGCGAAGGTGCCCCCTCAAGGCACACACTGCGCGCTTCCTTCCTTGAAATTCTTTGTGACACGTTAGATCTCATCATGTAACAACGTTGCAAAAAGGTCGCACTGGCCTGGTGTCCTTCATCTAACTTTATATAAATATGCTAATTTCCTCGCGCGGTTTTATAATATTTAATTCATTATTCAAGTGCACATTTATAACATTTCAACTCGTTCATTCATTCTGTGAACTTGTATTCAACTTGAATTCAAGAAACGGTGACGTTTATTTCTCTCACTTTAACTCATTGTTTTGTTTAATACAGGAATAAAATTCAGTCTATTAATTTCCTAATTAATTGATTTGAAAAGATCTGATGACCTCGAGCCCCAAGCAACCATTAATTTGATTAAATTAACATTATTATAGTACTAATACTAACACTAACACTAAAAATTGGTGACTATATAATATACAGTATACAGTGTATATATATATATATATATATATATATATATATATTATATATATATATATATATATATATACATACATTACGTGACACCTATAAATATATGAAGATTTAATAGTGCAAGTGCTGTTATGTCCATGTTTTTATAGAAAAATTGACCCCTCAAGATTTAATACGTTTTTGTTAAAAATAAAAACTTTGTAAATCATATCTGCATCGAAAGTAAATTTTCGTAATGATAATGACATTATTAGATTTCAATACTTACGCCTTATAATTACTGGGATATATTTTTGAGGTGCTGGAATAGCATAGGCAGGAGAGAGAATGAGGTCTATCTTGTTCTTCTTCATGTTGTTCGTGATCTCGTTTCTAATTTTGTCTCTCTTAAACAAGTGCTTCCACAGTACGTACGAGTCAGAACATTCGGCTGGGAAATATACAGCATTGTACAGTAGTATCATTTACAAATAATAATTCAGCGATGCATTAATATGAATGCGTTAAAAATTAACATTTTAGACAAGAACTTTAATTTAAATGCTTATTGTTTAAAGATAGTTGTTAATTTAGTGAAAATACTTAACATCTGAGCAGAACCAGCCTTAGACACTTAATGGTCGTAGTTGAACTTATATTTGATTGCCCTTCATTGTCCCAACTTTTGCACGTTTTTCTTTTTACAGCACAAAAGTACAAATATAAAAAAAAAATATTATTGCTTTAAAAAAAATTTATTCTTTTAAAAATGCGTTATCAACATGTATGTCAAGGAAAGGTTACTGCAGTGTACAGTGCCCGCGAAAAGTATCCGATCACTCAAGAAAATACAATATTTTCCCTTGATATTCAGAGACACGTAATTCACTTTCTATTTGTTCTAGCGACATCTGGTAACTTTGAGGTTGCTCGCTGATATGAGAGCTATCCAACGCATTCTCAAATTAGTGTTCTGGTAGCCTTCGTTGCGGGTGGCTGTGTCTCAAATTTGTCAGATTTCACTGTTTGTGTAAATTTCTTGATTTTTTTTTTTTTTACAGAAAGTGGTGTAAATAAAATTTATATATAATGTGTGCTAAAAAACAACTTAAGAGTGATTGTCGAGGTGCTATTGTTGCTTTGCATGCATGTGGGAAATCACAGAGACAGATAGCTAAGGAATTAAACATATCCCAAAGTACCGTTAATTTATGGGTTTCACGGGCTGAGAACAATGGTGGCCTAACCACGCCAGTCCCTAAAAAACGATCTGGCAGACCGAGAAAAACAAATTCGCAAACGGACAAACTTATGAAACGTTTAGTATTGAAAAACCCAACAATAACTGCGAAAGAAATAAAATTTAATATGAATAATTTGTTATCTGGTGTTTCTGAACGAACTATCCAGGAGCGGCTCCAAAAAGAACTCGGATTACCATCTCGTCATGCTGCTAAGAAACCGTTCATTAATGAAAAAATGCGTAAAAAACGTGTCGCATTTTGTAAAAAATACATTCATTGGACTGTTGATGACTGGAAGAAGGTTTTATTTAGCGATGAGTCGACATTTTTGACATTCAGAAGTTGTCCAAAAAAGGTTCACCGGCCTATTGGCTCAAATAGGATGGACCCTAAATACACCCTAAAGACAATGAAACACCCTCCAAGTGTGATGGTTTGGGGTTGTTTCGGTTACTATGGGCGTGGAAACTTATATTTTCTTCCGAAGAACACAACTATGAATGGTGCACGGTATTTAGCAATGCTACAGGATAAACTTCCAATGGCAATGGCAATCCAAAGGACAAAAACATACATGCATGATGGTGCACCATGTCACAGGGCCAAAATAGTGACAAAATGGATTACTGACAATAAATTTGATATTTTGGATTGGCCTGGTAATAGTCCAGATCTCAATCCGATAGAAAATCTGTGGCTAATAATAAAAAATAAGGTTGAATGCCACGACACTGGCTCAGTCGAAAAATTACAAGAGGCCATCAAAAAGGTATGGTGCAAGGAAATATCAGTGGAAGTTTGTCAAAACTTGATTAAATCCATGCCAAAACGTCTAGAACAAGTCATCCAAACCAAAGGACAGATGACAAAATACTAATATAAGGTTAGTATACATTTAAACATTGTTTTTTATGTAAAAAATACAAATTTTAAGGGTGATCGGATACTTTTCGCGGGCACTGTAAATGTCGATTTTTCTCTTTCGTGCAGGCAAATTCTGCAATCAAATATGATTGGTCTAGTGATGATGCAGTGTCATTTCCTATGAAGCTTAATGAAAGGGCAAGAAGCTTTTCTTTCGTTTTGATTAATTTCAGTTTCGAAAAACTACGTTCAGCTGATGCAACAGATACGTTGTTTACATTCTCATACAATATTGTAGAAGGTTAGAGAACTTCATGTAGTTTTCTAGTATTACAAGAGTAAATTACTGATTTTTTTTTAATGTAGTGTAAATACAATGTGGCTGCCCAATGAAATTAGCGGCCGAAGATGAACGTTTAGTTAGCCTATGACTAAGACCGGCTCTGCATTTGAACTGTACCTACCTATTAACAAGAGAAAACAGTAAAAAGAATCCGAATTTACTTTGAATTAATTCAGCTGATGATGGTGACGTAAACTGAAGAAAATATTTCATGACCAACTTCTGAAGTTTAGAATTCATTGCACTCCCAGATTCATAAGTCAGTGAAGGATCAATTGCTTCCCTTTCCAGTAGCTTTTTGAGAGATTCTCCACTGTCAGCAGTAATAATATGAAAAAATTCCTTAAAAATGTCGTTTAATTCCGTAATTTCAAACGGGATAACTTCATGGCCTGCCTTCTGTAGAGCTTTTTTAGCTTCATGAACTGCTCTTTTCATTCCAGGAGAAGTTGGGAAAAAGTCGATACTGTCGAAATATCCGAAAGTCAATTTTCTGTTGTCATGAAGTGTCAGCTCGTCCCACTGAAGTGGTACAATATACGAATCGAGTTTCCGCATTTCAGTTCCTTCTGTTAGGGCTTTCATACATTCTATCACTATGTTAACATTTCTTCCTAACACTCCGTTTACGTTGACATCTGCGTAAAATAAATAAATAAATAAGTATAGATATATTATGTATGGGGGCGTCCACAAATGATGTCACGCTTTTAGGGGCAGGGGTCTGTAATTTTGTGACCTTTTGTGAGAGAGGGGGAGGGGGGAGTCTAAAATTTTTGTGACATGTCAAATTTTTTTTTGCGTTATGTTGACATTTCATTTTGAAAAGTTTAGTTTAAAAACTAAAATATTGACAGGATTCTTTTTCTCGACTAGTGCAATATTATGTAGCTGAAAAACGTAAATTCTCATACATCTGGCTGCTTGCATTCCTAGATATTAAGAGAAAAGCTACTATTTGAATGAATTTTTAAATAAATATTTGTTGTTATAATGTTATAATGTTTCAGACCAACAAAGACCCTAGGATCCACTCATGGCTGGTCTACCTAACTGTGTTCGTAATTGTGTATTGTGCATGTCTTCCGTGGTGGCGGAGGGGCCCTACAATTTTACGTGGGTTCCGAACCACAAAGAACATAAGAACATATGAAATTTTTATAGTGGGCACACTAGGGGCCACTTCGGCCCATCGAGGTGGCTCCACTATGTAAAAACTGCCTGTACATTGGCAACAACCAATTTTTACAAAACTAAATAAGTATCAGTTTAAAACTAATTAATTATCAACTTAAAACTAAAGATAGAATCTCTGGATCCAGAGGATCAAGTCATAATAGACTACTATCCACAATTATGTTACACTCTATATCTATTTACAACCGACATGCAAATATATCAGATCCAAAGAATCCAGCCAATTTCATTACGGTATCCATCAATACCAGTACCTTGCTAACGAAAAATAAGTCACGGTCCATATCAATTGCGGAGTAAGTAACGATTTACAACAATATACATTACAATATATATACTTAGGAGGAAAAGTGTAGGTGTGGCTGTAAAGACTGTACAGTAATGTAGAAATGTGTGTTCACCCATTATGGGTCTCCCATTTAAAGTTGTTTGTGGGCCAAGTGAAGGTCATGAGTTATTCAATACCTCACAGTACTATGGGGGGCACCGCTCGGCAGAGGAATCTCTTTAAATGGGGTGTGTAAGTACAGAGAGTATCCCCTAACCCAAGATGCTGCCTCAACACTTGTAAAACTGTTTTCTTAAATTTGTTCTACATCTTGGCTTAAATAATTTCATACTATAACCTCTAGTCTGGTTATTGTGATCTTTAATGAAAAGAGAATCAAAATCTATCTTATCCAACCCTTGATTTTATTACCTTAAACTATACCTAATCTATCAACATATGCGTTTAATCGATTTTTAAACATGTTTATAGAAGTGCTACTAATTACTTCTACCGGCAAACTATTCCAGCTATTTACTATTCTATGCGTAAAAAAGTTTTTGGCAACTGCTGTCTCGAACCTTCTACTTGTCAACTTACACCCGTTATTTCTAGTCCTATTATATTGAGATATTTCGAAAAGCTATCTCTGTCTACGTTGTCGAACCCATTCATAATTTTGAAAACCTGGATTAGATCACCCCTTAGTCTCCTAGTCTCGATTGTAGTAAATTTTAACTCTATAAGCCTATCCTCGTACGACTTTGACCTAAGCGACGGAATCATCTTAGTTGCTCGTCTTTGAACTCTTTCGATTTTGTCTAAATCTTTGCGCATATGCGGAGTCCAAAATTGGATCGCGTACTCCAAATGGGGTCTAACTAATGATTTATAAAGAGGAACTATAATATCGCGCGATTTGTACTCAAAATTCCGAGCTATAAAACCTAACACTTTGTTCGCCTGATTGACCGCTGCTGTACTTTGTTTCGCTACTTTTAAATCACAAGTGACTATAACTCCTAAATCTTTTTCCTGCCCTACGCTTATCAACTCTTTCCCTGACATACTATACGCAAAATTACCGTTACGCGAACCTACTGTATATGTAAAACGTTGCACTTATCGACGTTAAATCTCATTTGCCATGTGACTGACCAATCAACGATTTTATTCAGATCATTCTGGATTTTACCTCTATTTTCGTCATTAATCGCCCTACCACCCAGCTTCGTGTCATCCAAAAACTTTGAAACTGTACTGACTAGGCCGACATCTAAATCGTTAATATATATATAAGAAAAAGCAAGGGGCCCAATACAGAACCCTGAGGAACCCCACTCGCTACATTACCCCAACACGACTCCGCTTCATCAACGACCATCCTCTGTTTCCTACCTCGCAACCACTCTTCTATCCAATTTATTACTACACCCCTGATTTCATGAGCCTTAGTTTTCTCAATGAGTCTTTTGTGCGGTACGGTGTCAAACGCTTTTTGAAAATCTAAATACACTACATCAACCGCCCGATGACTATCGTAAATGTCAACCACGCTTTGAAAAAATTCTAAAAGATTAGTTAAGCAAGATTTGTTTCGCCTAAAACCGTGCTGCGTATTTCTAAGTAAGTTATGCAATTCTAAGTGTTCGACTGTACGATCCCTAATTTTTTATTCCAGTAGCTTACCTACAACAGACGTTAAACTGATTGGCCTATAATTTCCCGCCGCACCTTTATCGCCTTTCTTAAAGATAGGTGTTATTTTGCAAACTTGAAATTATCTGGTACGCACCCCTCAAAAATAGACGCATTAAAAATCTTTGTTAGCGGCACAACAATGCTATCTTTTAATTCTTTTAGTTGTATGGGATATATGGAATCTGGCCCCGGTGATTTACGCGTTTTCAGTTTATCAATATAGCACATTACCTCTCCTTCACTAACCACAATATTATCCAAAATATTATCATTATCAAAGGGTATTATGTCTTTGACCGTAGGGATATTCGTTACATCTTCTATAGTAAAAACTGGCGTAAAGAATTCGTGTAGCAAGGTAGCCATTTCCTTGTTTTCAGGAACTAGATCTCCGTTAACATTTTTCATTGTATTTTTTTATACAATTTTACATATAGTTTGTGACCGTGACATGGGGGAGGGCGGTTTCAAAATTTTGTGACCATTTGTGACAAATGGGGGAGGGGGTCTAAAAATTCGAAATTTTGCGTGACATCATTTATGGACGATCCCTATGGGGAATGTAATGAGGTTAATTAATTCTTTATAGATTAACCTAGAAACAAATTGTTCATGAAAATAGAACACACTTGAACGCGGGGAAAATGTCCGCTTCTCATTTTCATTTGTGAAACGGAATTTTGTTAATTTCTTGAATAAATGCATTTAAAAACAGATTTATATAAAATACCCGTGTCAATTAGCAATAAGACAATGAACTCAATTGACTGCTTAATTCTGTATAATTTCCAACAACAATTATAAAGATACAGGCTGCACAAGCAGTAGACTGGATGAAAAGAATAAATTAAATTCTGTAACATGTAAACGTTAAAAACGACCAAACAGGCATACTGGGATTTGACTCGTTATTTTCTCGTACCAAAACAAAGAAAATGAGACTCAGTATAAATAAGAATACCTTATAATAAGGAAGAATTCCTTTATGGTCAAATCGTTACCCTATTAAATTACATCTTCTAAAGTGTTGGTAATTTTAAAACTATGAAAATACCATAGGATGAAGATAGTTAGGAATTTAATAGAGGGAAACTAAATCTTGCGTCTGGCAGCGTATAGATACCACATGCCTGCAAAAAGGTGGAAATATTGTGCAACTAACTGAATTAGGTTAACGCAATCGAAAAAGAATCAAATGTCGATTCGAGATAAGACTTGCATTCTGCAGAATGACTTCACGTTGAATTCATACGAATTAAACACGAAATTAACGTGTTTATTGAAATATAAGATTTCCCTTCATAAAAACAAAGGCAGTGGAAATGAGAAGAGAAGATTGAAGATGAGAAGACTGAAGAGAAGCGAGTACAATCTAGTACTGTTCTGGGCGTGACTTCGTAAGGTTTTATAAGGGAAACCGTGTTCAAATTCTTGAGGCTAAATAAAAAAATTAGTTCGCCCTAAAATTAAACATACAGAAAATATGTGACTCAATAATTGATTAGACTAAAAAATAGTTTTCCTAACGTCAAGTAAAATATTCATAAAGAAAACTATCTTGGCTCGAAAAATTTAATAGACAAAAGAACGAGAGTTATTCAAAAAGTAAGTTTACAAGGTTAATTACCTGTTCATTATGCATAGTACAATAATGTTGTTGTAGTACAATATTTTGTTGGGCATGTGTGGCAACATCCGGGGTCACCACAAACCAAAAAGTTCGAGATTGCACCATCAGCTGGTAAGGTGAACAGCATCTGAACAGCTAATTAACAGCTAATAAATGGTACTAGTCAAATGATCAATTTGAAAGTAACGAGTAGCGAGTAACGATTGAAATTACTCTAAAAAGTAGTGCCGTTACCATTTTCGTTACAACATCTCAAAAGTAAAGGCGTTACCGCTACAGCTACTATAAAGTAACATCGTTATGTAAAGGCGTTACTAGTAACGCCGTTACTCCTAATGCTGGTTGTAAGGCTTTGTTTTCAACAAAACGGCAAGTATTTTTATCTTATCAGTAAATCATTCATTTTGCTAGAAAATAATGTAAGTGGATGTAATGTGCAGTTTACTTACTGCCTGCCAATCCCTCAAGAGCATTCTTATGACCCTTTTCACTTATTCTGTTACTGGTAGGTCTTAAACCAACACAACCTGAGAAGCTTGAAGGACCTCTTACACTTCCTCCCAAGTCAGAACCGATGCCAACAACGGAGCCACCTCCAACTATCAAAGCTGCTTCGCCACCTTTATCATTCAATAAAACAATTGTAATTAAATATTTTCCTAAACAGATTTCTAAGTATTACGTTTCAAAGTTATAAAGTTTGGGAATGAGAATTAAAGTATGTGATGCCTCCATATTTAGCGTTATTAGTACAAATATGAGTACCTGATGAACCGCCTGGAGTCCTCGTTGGATCATGTGGGTTCTTTGTTTCTCCAAAAATGGGATTTGTGCAGCACATACTAAATACATAAAAATTTGTTTCCAAAAGACACTTATCATTTGTTTAATTTCTAAAGTGTAAAACATTAAAGATTTCACGTGCGAATACCTCAAATGAATTAAATTATGTTACCTAAGAAGAGTTTGAGGAACATTGGTTTTGCAAAATGGCACTGCTCCCTTTTCTATTAAAACATTGACAATGACTGCGTGCGATGACACTGGGTTGTACAAGTATTTTGCTAGACCCAATGTTGTGTCCATCCCTTGGACATCGATACTTTCCTTAATACTGACTGGAAAACCATGCAAGGAACCCCGTTCTTCTGCTGGAATGCTGTCGCATACTTCTGCCCAACGCTAAGTATATAAAGTTTCAAGTTTTGCAGTAAATTCGGAAAACTTTATACAGAATACAACTAGTATATAACTCATATATAAATATTATTTACCTTAAACAATCTTACCAAGTTTACGTACCTCAGCTTCAGGGATGAACTCTGTGATGCAGTTTAATCTCTTGTTCAATTCCAAGGCCTAGAGAAAAACATATTAGCCCTTTAGCATCCTGAAATCTTTTTCGAATAAAATCGTTTGGCTTTAGCCAGACCAAAATCAGTAAAGTAACAGTGGGCGCTAAAGTGTTAAACGTTCAATTATTATGCATATAGTAAATATACTAGAGTTTTTGTAATTCTTATAATGTAATTCCACGATACAAAGAGTAAGTTTCTTTAATTTCAATCAAATAATATACTCGTAGATGTAGTTCAGGAAGATTTTTTCCTTTGGAATGCTTTCCTTCAAGTTTTCTTAAGAGCAAGGAAGTTAAATTATTAAGTATAACCGAAGTAAGAGAATTTTTTAAGTACACTTGTAGTTGGAAGATGAATAAATTTGTTCAATTAATAAAAATCAGCAAAGATTAATGAAGAAAAACTTTAATGTGAATCGCTTCATTTAGAGTACTGAAATGGTAGAAAAGGGTTTCATTTCAAGGTTTCTTTTAATTCTGAACAAAAAAGTTAAATTATTGAAAGCATCCCAAATTCTCTTATGATACTATCTACGAGGAATTAACTTCTTTAATTACTCTAAACAAAAATCATAAGAAATTAGTAAAGTTCTTACTTTGCTTTGAAACGCACGCAGAACTTCAATCGCAGACAGTTCTCCTTCCTTCAATTTCGAGAGCAAAGCCATCGGCTCCATCTGAACAATCAAAACACGTTCATCCGTTATTAATTTACCACTTCCACTCAACTTTTTTTCCAATTTCTTCATTTGATCACGGATTTGAAGTTGTTTTCGACGGATTGATTCATTCATTTTAAATATATTTTGGTTTCTTTAAAATATTTAATAGTTATAATTTTAAATAGTCCTGAAAAAGAGGAAGTTGTAAATTTAGTGGTGGTTATATGGTATAAAATGGCAGTATAAAAGTATAAATATTTATTAGAAACCACATCTTCGGGTGGATGCAACTGATGGTGGTTACAGTCGTGACTGAAAGTTTGTGCTTTATAATAAAAGAGTACAGGTTTTGTTGTGTATTTTCATTTCAATTAAATATTTTCTACGAATGGAAAAATTCCAGTTACATAATGTTGATGATACTAAGCATCTTGATTTCAACAAACAACTCGAATCACATCCTATTTGGAAAGAATGAAAGGAACAAAAATTAATACTGAATAATAAAAGTTCAGGAGGGCAAGAAAATGGCAAAATGCACAGGCCAAATAAATTAAGGGAAAATTTTGATATAGGGAAGCATAATTTAGTTTGTATTTAAAAACGAAGTCTTATTAAACAGATGTTGCAAAGGTAATACTATACTATACATATACTGTATTATACTGTACTATGCAAAGGTAATACTATTCTATACATACTACGTGGCGTGCTTTGCTTTGGTATTGTGTGAAAAATTATTCAAGAAATATAAGAACAACGACCACTAATGATATGAGCAGAACTGCAAAGTAAAATTATAGAAAACTGTGTGATGAATGTTGTTTTTGAAATTGTAAGCTCATGTCCGTGGATGAACTGAGCAGTGCTGGACTTACCTATAAGCTAAATAAGCTATAGCTTAGGGCCACACACCCTCGGGGGCCTCATTTTTTTAAATATATTTTTATTTTATCATTAGTTTTTATTCTTTAACACTAATTCATCAAAAATTATATATATATATAATATATATTATATATTATTTTTTCTTTATCATTAACATTAATATAAAAAATAATAATTATAGTAATAGTGACATTATTTTAAATTTTTTTACCCGAATTTTTTTAGAGAAGGGCCTCAAATTTCATATAGCTTAGGGCCTCAGCAGGTGAAAGTCCGGCCCTGATGAACTCCTTGCTATACCTTTCCTTTTGTAATGTTGCAACCTTACTTCTTGTAACTCCCCTGACCCGATATTTATCAGACAAAAGATTAACTATCCTCTCTATGTTACTCACTAACTGAAAAGTAGGATCTCTAATGTTAAGGCTTAACCTCTGTTGCGTAAGATTGTTCTTTTTCACCCTATCTTATGCGATTTCTTCATCTTTTAATTTTTTCTTAAATTCTCACTTTTGCACCTGAAACAGTTGTCAAAAAAGTTTTCTTTTCTTTATTTATTTTAATCACTAAGTGGGAACTCCAAGGCTATTTAGTACATGCTTCTAGATATGACAGCATGACGCAGACTTTTTCTCCGGCAGAACTCATCCCAGTTCACCAGCTTTGCTTTTATTTATTAAATTTTATCTTATTTTAGATGTTATTCTGGAGTTAGCGGCATTTACAATCAGTTTAAATTACCTCCCAACTTTTCAAAACTTTTCATATGTATGATTTAAAACTTGGCTTTTCATATTTTAATTTTGTAAGATATTCCTATTAATTTAATTAATTTGTCTATGAGGTTACAATGATTTTTTTTTATTTTTCTCATTACCTTTATTCAGTATCTTTCACACACATACAGATAATTTCTGTTCGAAAGTGAGTTTGATTCATATTAAAGTAATGGAATCACAATTTCTTTAACATCAAGGGTGTATTTTCATATATTTAATTCCCTATATCTGAGGAGATCAACAAATAGACAAGCTCATACACACATACTGACAGAAAGAAACAAGTAGACATCATCTACAAGGTAGAGGATGATTCGTCATCCCTCTTGCTTTAACTATTTGGCTTATGAAATTTTTCTTATCAATTTTTATGTACTGTAGGGTGTAAAATTGAATTTTACGAGGCGTTCGTCTTCTGCAACTTTTGCGAAAAATCGCATTTTACTGTTGAAAATCGCCCTTTTTTGTCGAAAAATGGGATTTTTGGCCAATTTCAAAGACTTGGTAGCCTCAAATGACCTCTAATGGCTTGGACCCGTTTAAGATCAGCCAAAGTGGTTCATAACCCCTAAAATAACCAAAATCACCAAAAATGGACCAAAACTAAGGAATTGTATGATTTTTAGTCTCCTATACACCACATTTCGCGGTTGTTCTCTTCATGAGGCAGAATCTTTTTGTTCTTCTTTCTTGATCTTGCATTTTCTTTTTTCAGAAACGCCTCCACGAATTTTTATTTATTTTCTTTTCGGCATCACTGAGTGTGATAGCAGCTGGCCCCACCTTTCCGCAAGCTGCTGTGACGTTCAACCTTTTTTTTTGCAGTTCCAATTCTTTTTTAATATTTATAAGTCCCTCCTCCACTAGGGCGGGTCGTACTCAGGTGACAACATGAATCTGAAGGAAATCCTACCATCAGGGATATCTAAATTATGTGTTTTTACATGGGGAATTCAAATATGAGCTTCTTTTTTGGATAGGATAACTCTAACCTACATCATTTTGTATTTCTAAATTGCCAATTTTACCCTTTTGAACCCCTTTATAATATATTAAAAGATATAAGGTAAATAATTTATATTGACAAGGCCAAATCAACTTTACATATATTTATTAATAGGTGAACTGCATGTATATCACTGGATATAATTACAAAGATCATTCTCCTGACATCTTGAACTTTGCCAGGTTGCACAAATCCTGCTTTGACTCAGACTTGGACATCAGCTTCCTGCTGGTCTCCTGAGCCCTGATCCCTCCATCCCTCTTTTCCTGTGAGAAGTACTTAGCAGAAGCCTCAGTCACCATTTTAACAACCCTCTCAATGCTTTGTGTGTGGCAAGGCCAGTTGCGCACCTCCATGGGGGCGTTGATGAAGTTTTTCACCTCTGAGCTGCTTAGAGAGCAGGTGAGAGGTGGCTCTGACACACCTTCTGACCAGCTGATCAAGTCACCGATGCTGGAAGCATCACAATTGATGTCAGGTGTCCTTCTGGTCCTAACAGAGGAGTACCCCAGCTGAGTGTCCGGGTCCCCCTCTCCCCTGATGGCCAGGATTCTCTCCACCCCTTCAATCCTCTCCTTCTGATCCTCAGAGCAGAGTAGTGTTTGGAGGATGACTTCACTGTGGGCATACCAAGCAGATCTTCTCACAGTTGGCATCACAATATCCAGCACCTCCTTTCTCTGGGACTTGAGGCAGTCGAGCTGAAAGAGGATGTGCCTAGGCCCTTCGATCCAGGAGTGCTTGACCTTCACGTTGAACCAACATGGGTAATACACTCCAATGATGAATTCCACGATGAATCTTTAAGTCCGTGCTTTGACACCCAGAGCCTGAGATGTCTGTTCGCTGTGGTGAGCCAGCGGCTGTGGTTTACTGGTCCTATCTCTAACAGAGCCAGCCCTGCAGGAAGTACTCCATCCCTGACTGCACAGACAATTTTATAGCCATAGTATTGATCAGTTGAGAGATCTTGAATGACCTTATCAGGAAGCTTGATCAGTGGAGGGCCAACAGAGATTCGGGTGAAGTTTGGATTGATATCAAAGTCTGTAGCAGAATCAAGGAGCTTTCCTATTGGCCCGGATAATTTTTTGTCTGACAGAGTAGGGCCATCAAGGTCAACAATGAGATGGCGCAGGGGAAGTTGAACAGTGTGCAGGTTGCACACCAACCAGACCAGCTTTCTCCCCAGGTGCAGCTCCAGCTTCCGCATTACTCCAGCTTTCACACCAGTGTTGACATTTGTTGAGTCTCCTCCAATGGCCAACAAGGTCTTATCATAACCCCTCTCTTTCAGCCAGGCAAACAGGACCTTAGCAATCTTCTCCGCATGTGACTCCTCTTTAGTTGCTTTCTCTGGGGTAAAGTGGAACAGATAGTAGCTGCCAGGCTCACTAACAACACTATAGTGTTCTTCCTTGATCTTTGCGGGAAAAGATTGTCACTGCCCTCAGCTTCCATCATCACATTGGTCAGGTCAATCCGCCCATCAAAGAGGATGCAAGAGATCCCCCCCTCCTCCCTGCACTTCTTCTCGAACTGTTCCCCCAGCTCTCTCATCAATTTCTCCTGTGCTCTCTTGACCTTGCTCTTATCAATCACTTTACTTGTATTGTCTTCTGTGATGATTCCTGCGTCAATCAGAGCTGCTGTTGCTATCGCTGCAGTTGGCCTCAGCCCTATGCCATACCTTACACTAGCAAGGGCAATGTTTTGAATCTCATCATAGTTTTTCTGTACCTTTGCCGAAGCTGCTGGCTCAGGGTCAGTTTGAGGGAAGAGCTCAACTTCAGGAACAAACTCATCTTCATCACCACTTCTCTCCAATTCCAGATCCTCATCACCATCTGCCAAAAATCTCTTAACATCCTTCCTGGCTGCCTTCTCTGCTACTGCAGCACTTTCCTCCTTGCTCCTTCTCGTTTTCTCTGCCTTCCTTTCCATCCACTGCCTTTTCAATGTCCTCACCTGTCTCTTGTGCTCTGGTAGATCAGGACCCCCTATTTGGGGGGTCCCTTACTTCCAACCTTCTCTTTCTGTCCCTTGATGTAGGCAAGATCTTTCACAGGAATCTTTTTCTCTCTGCTGCAGGAACAGTTAATGTGGGCTTGGATAACACAGCCCTCACAGCCTCCCCCCTCACAACTGGTAATCTGACACTTGCAAGTCAAAATATCAAAGAACTTGTCTAACTTGACAATGACCCTCTCTTTGGCATCAAGTTTGCCCTTCCCAAGAGAAAACTTCACTGCCTGATTCCAGACCTCCTTGAGCTTGGACATGATGGTCACTTTTTCATTGATAACAGGTGGCTTGAAAAGAGCATTAGCTTTGCTCCATTGACAAATCAGACCAGGGTAGATGTCATTCACCAGCTTGTCCACTGGGTAGTTCCTCCTGTCATCTTCACTTTGCTTCCTCAAGTAGATGCCATACCTCAGGATATCCCTCACAGTTGGCAGTTCAGACACCAACAACTCCCGGCCAGTGCCAACAAGATTACTCAGATGAGAACTTGATTTCGTCCTTGTTCTGACTTGAGCCATTTTCTTAATGAGTTCACACTGAAATAAAAACAATAATACAACAGTTAAGTATCCACTACAGACAGGTATTAACTCTTTTCAGCGCAAAATTCTTGGTTAAAAAAAGAGCTGAAATGGGCAAGAACAAATTTATCTGCAAATGCTAAACACATTATGCTTTTTTGGTTTCAAAATGTTATAAAATGCTAATTTATCTGTTGTCTGTAATGCAAATAATTTGTTCATGTACTCTAAAAAAACTAAAGAAACACATCCTAAAAATATTCTTTAGAACATTGAAATAGGCCTCATACTGCTCAGTTGTACTAAAAATGAACCACCTAATTTTAGCTCAAATCAAAGTTGTTAATTAAATTTTGCCTAATGTATCACTATAATATGCGTAGAAATAGCTTTTTCTAAAATATAACAGAATAATACTCACATGTGAACAGTAACAAAAAAAATATCAGTAGATAATCACTAAATCTATCCCCTCACTGCAAGCCGAGGTGGTAAAATAGCTTCATAAATCATGAGTCACTTCAAATATTTCACAAAACGTTTTAGAATGTTCTGAAACGTTACATTCTAGCCTCTGAGAAAGGTGGCTCAGAAAATGGCCTTATGCGCGCCAGAAAACCGTCAAAATATTTCATATACCAAACTGTATGATAATTACAATTAAGTGGAATGGCACACCTTTTTATTTGAGTATTTAAATATTATTATTATTATATGAATTACATTATATGTGTTTATATGAATTAGTTAGAACAATGCTCTATGAGAGATAACGTGAGCAGCCATGATAGAAAACGTGAGAAGACATATTCTTGGGTAACTACAATAGTAAAATAATCAACAATTTAATAATAATCAACTGCAAAATGATGTAGGTTAGGGTTATCAGAATTAAATATTTTCTTCAGAATTGTGTTCTATACACCAAAATATGTCATTTGAACACCCCTCTGCATTGATTTAAAAAAAATGCATAGTATGACCCGCCCTACTCCTCCACCCGCAGTTTGTAAACTGAATGTTTTGAGATTTTTCCTTCTGAAAGCATCTTGATTTGTCTAGCAGGTCTTGTAGAGATCTAAAACATGTTCATAATGTCTTGCTTTGACTTGAAAACTGGCAACAATTCTCTGTGATCGATCCTAGCATGAAAAAACTATCTCTTCTCTCTTGCCCATACACTGCATGAGCTGCAGCTGAAAAACCTGGACTGCTCTTTCACAGCTTTGAGAGTGAACTGAGATGTTCTCAACTTCAAGTGGAGACTTGAGAAGCTCCTTAACTTCTCCTCTTGACATCTTACAAGTGAAGAGTGGCTCATACAGTTCCTCCTTATCCCAATTAATCAGAGTAATTGGAGAAGTAGCATCAAAATTCAGTTTAGGGTTTCTATGAGTTCTCAGACTCATGTCTCCATACTCAAACTTACCTCTGATCTACTTGATCATCTCAATCCCCCAGAGCGGTCACAATATGGTGAGGTCCATACCTCATGTGGTGCTTAACCCTGATCTCAAAATACGTCTTGAAGTAGAAGTCCAGGCAGAACTTCAGCAGCACCTCCAGCTTCTTCAACACCTCCCCCTTCAGACCATGCCGCCTCATCCACAGCATCAACAGAGCCTCACCTGTAGTCAGCCAGCGTGACTGATTCAGTGGACCACACTTCAGACCAGCAACTTCCTTGCTCAAATCTCCTGTCTTGAGAGCTTTGATCAGTAGGTAGCAGTTCTTCTGGTCAGTGCTAAGGTTCTGTACAATGTCTTCTGGCAGTTCAATTATATCTTCTTCTCCTGGCAGAGCCTTGAAGCTAAAGTTGACAGGTATGTCATTGATCTTCTCCAAAGGTTTTCCTATTGGGCCACTGAACGCAGACTTGTGCGTGTAGGGAACATCAAGCTTGCTGATCATGTGCCTGAGGCTGAGTTCCTTAATACGCAAATGAGATATCAGCCAGTGACACTTGTGACCTAGCATTCTCTCCAAGTGAGTGATGGCTCCTCCATCAGGTCCTGTGATTGTGTTGGTGGAGTCACCACCAAGGACCACAACAGTATCTTTAGCACCATGAGCACTAATCCACTCAAACAGAGCCTGAGCTATCTTCAGTGCAGGTTTCTCATTTCCTTCAGGTTCTTCTGGTGTACAATGGAAGAGATACTTCCCCTCAGGTTCCCAGGTAACACTATAGTGCTCTTCAGTTGTAATATTAGGATAGAAGCAGCCAGTTTCTTCATTGTACCTCATGATCTTTGTCTTCTTATCTTGTTTTCCATCAAAGAAAATTCCCTTGATCTCCTCTCCCTCTGTCCTTTTCTCCAGGGCCTCCACCGAGGCACCTATTACAGACTCCTTGCCTCTCCACATCTTCATCCTGTCAACAGCTAGATATGCCTTATCAGCAGAGAGATGGCCAGCTTTGATGAGATCTTGCAAGAAACCAGTTGCAATGGCTGCTGCAGGAGTGTTTGCCACCTTGAACCTGACTGCAGCCGCAGCAGTGCTTGAGATATCCATGTAGTTCCTCCTGGCAGAGGTGGAGACTTTGCCAGTGTTGACACTGGAGCTTATGCCTGGTGCAGTACTGGAAAAATCTGTGTCAGCAGTAGGAGCTGCTCTGCCTGGAGACTCTTGCAAGGAAGTCACCTCATCTGCACATTATCATCACCATCATCAGCTCTAAGCAGTAGCTCCTTTTCTTCTTCCTCTTTTCTGTTTCTCTTCTCAGCTGCCTTCTGTTCTTCCTCCTTCCTCGTAGCAGCCTTCATCTGCTTCACTGTTTCCTTCACATCAACAGATGCCATCCGGAAGCCAGAAACTTCTGAGGTTTTGATCCTCTGGTAATGGAGCCACTCTAGTTCTAGCTTTGGAATCTTCTGAGGCAGAAGACAGTCACAGTTGACATGAACTCTAGCAGCACAGCCAGAGCCGCCAGATGCTTCAGTTCCACAGTGATATCATGTCTGCAGGTTGTTATGTCAAACAATGTATCAAGTTCAGATATTCTCTTCTCTCTCTTTGCAGCCTTCACTCTGCCATTCACTAGGTCAATCATTTCATTCCACTTGACAAGAATCTTCCTGGCAATGGATCTTTCTTGAATGATCACAGGAGTAGTGAGCTTGGCATTGCTTTTGCGCCTCTGTGCCAGTACCAGTGATGCCAAGTCCTTAGCCAAATCTTGCAGAGGGTACTGAGCTCTCTTCATATCATCCAGAAGCAGCTTCTCTTCCTGGGGGAGGATTCCTCTCTGAAACACAGCTCTCCAGGTTGGATCTTCTGTGTGAAATAACTGCTTGCCTGGACCCACCAGATTACTCAGCTTTGAACCAGAACTTTTTCTGGTCTTTCGTCCTTGCTTAACCATGGTGGCTACACAATCTTCACCAAGCTTTGTATCTGAAACATAGAAAATTAACACAGTGAAACTCTAGTAGCCTATAACAGCTGTTACAATGGTTTTGTTTGGTAAGAAACCGGTCTGTTACATTTGTACTACAATGTATGTCCTGCACAGCTGTTCTGTACATAACCAGAAAACGAAAAAGTGGAAATTTGAACACTTAAACGTAATTTTTAGCAAAAGATCAAGGAAACAAACCCCTCCTAAAATTTAATTTTACATAAAAATACATACTGCCAATCTTGAAATTCGCGCTCCAATGATACACCCTAATGTACTGTATTTGAGAAAGTACTGGGTTATAATTTTTTTTATTGAACGTGAAGTTGAGTACTCACCTTGATACGAAAACAAAAATTTGTAATATGACACTACTATTTTATTTTTTCTCCTCCAGGGAGAGAGGGACAGGATGTGGTTCCATACGGTGGGATGGGAGTTTGCAAAGGAGAAGGGGTGAAGGAATTCATCCACGAATATGAACTTGCAAATACAAAGCAATATAACTCAAACGTTTCCTCATAATACTACTGTGCAAGACCATCAATCTCATGAGACAGTAATATTAAATATTATGCATTAAACCACTGAGAGAACCAGCAGCTACTATATTGAAGTTTTGCAGGAAATTAAAGGTGTAAAATTTGGCCCATACGAGTCAGACGTAAACTGGATTCCATCTGGAATGGATAAAAGCGTTTCTTTCGTTGTTTTTTTTTTTTCGTCCACCGCAGTGAGGTCGCGTCAGCAACAGGGAGGAAGCGCCTCAATCGCTCACATTCACTTCATCAGCTGTCATAACAATAATGCACCTGCCTCAGGGCAACACTATCAACAGCCTAGCCCCGCAGACTACTCACAGTTTACCCAGACCGCTTCATACACAATGAGGCGAACTTCTCCCTTCTTGTCATCCTGACCACATCCACGCATATGCAGACACCCCAGCCTGAGCCGTCGCGGGAGAGCCCCCACTGTGCCCCTTCTCTGACCGTTCCTGTTTGTGGAAAGTTACATAGAGGTGGGAGGGGTTTTCAGCCTCCCGCACCCGTCCCTTATATTTAGTCGCCTTTTACGGCACGCATGGGCCACGCGGGAAGAATTCTTTAAATCCCCTATCCCCATGGATAGGGGACCTTATAGTACCGGAGGACTATAAGGTTATGAAACACGCGACACTGAAGTTTAACGAATTTGGAATGAACAAAGGACAACATAAAACTGACAACAAATATGGTGTTGGAAAATATACTGATTTCTCGGTATGAATCAGTTTTCAGTACCCCACAAAGAGAAAAGTGGTCTCTGATTACAATACCTTCTTTGAAGGAAGGGTACAAAGAGAGAATATAAGCACGACAAAATGACACTGTCAACACATAAAAATACTGTACGTGCACATGTTGAAAAGGAAAGGTCTTGTGGCACTGAGGAAGGATCGAGGTGTGAACATGAATATAGTGATCGTTCAGTAAGTTGGTGCGCCCCCTAACACATCAAACGTTGTTTTGGAATACCTGAGAGAACGCTTGCTAGGAGTTCGACTGATCTCGGGATGTACTGACAATCCATGGCCACCAAATTCGATGAATTTGTCACCCCTTAAATTCTTAATCTATCAGTATCTGAAATCGAACGTTTACGAGAACAATTCTCAGACACTGGATGAGCTGAGGATGAACATGATAAGAGAGGTACTACGTATCCCAACAGAGATTCTTGCGAGTGTTTGCGAACTTCATTGTCCCAGTCATCCTCTCATCCAGTGCCAGAATGCTTGGATCGAGCACGTCATAAACTACTGACAGTTTTTGCATATTTTTCATGGGAATGAACTCGTTTGTTTGAAACAAAACATTTATCCTTTCTCATTTATTTAAGCCAAGAATGAACAGAATCGACTCAAAAATAAAAAAATTTTGAAATCAAAAGTTCTACATCCTTTTGGGACACCCTCGTTAACCCTTTAATGCCCAGTGTGTGAAATTTTCATCGTTAACTTTGGAAGCAATTTTAGACCTTCCAGTTCCCAATGTGTGAAATTTAACACATTTCGTATTTTATTAATTATGAACAATAAAACTTTGTAAAATATATTTTTCAGTTATTTTGGGTCCAATTAAACGATTTTTATATCCCAATTTTTTTTTTTACTTTTCGACTTAATTAGGGTATGAAAGGGTTAAATGTTTCATACACCATTAAATAAACGTAATCTTAGCATTACTGTGTAATTAGTCTTATTAACTTCCATACAATGCTACCATATCAAAATCTGCGAAACTTCTTACTCTTATTTCATTAATGTTAAAATGTAAACAATGAAATATAAGAATAATATTAGTGTAAAGGGATCAATGAAAGAAAGCCACTCCCAGCCTTCTTTAGTTACCTTTATAAGGCCAACTAACGAAAATATAACGACCTAACCTAACCAATCGTCAAGGGCGTACAGATGACCTAACGATTGGTTAGGTTAGGTCGCGATATTTTCGTTAGTTAGCCTTATAAAGCTAACTAAAGAAGGCTGGGGGTGGCTTTCTTTCATTGATCCGTGTAAAGTTTTGTGATATTGAAGAAAGAGAGGGAATCTAATGTGGTATATTGGAATCTGGTTTGAAAGTGTATATACACCCAATATTGTTCACATATTTGTCAGCTTTCGAATCAATTTAAGGGTCTTAATAACAGATATAAACTGCTAATGAGACGTAAAATCATTAACCACAATAAAATGACAAATTAATGGCACGCAGTCAACTATTAAAGTTTATTGTTTTGAGATTTTAGAAGCAGGTTTGTCCTTTTTGTGAGTGTGACCTTTGAGCGATTCTTGTAGTTCCATCATTCCTCTGCAAACGAGTTCTTCTTCCCAAGGAAGACCCGAAATGAGAACTCCGATCGGAAGTCCAGTTGCTCCTCGCGTTGCCTGTCAATTATCAGTAATAAACTGTATTAAACAAAGTTTGATTAATTAACGATCTACCTAAAATGTTTCCTGAGAGAAAAGAAGTATTTGTAGACCATAAATAGCTAATAAATAGTCGGTGTTAAATGATGCCAAGTGAAGTGTATGAAACGGTTTGATATAAAGTCTAACACGCAAATAATAACTAGATCTAAGGGAATAGTCTGTTTTTTGGATCACCTGAAGATCAAATCCCCCAGCCTCATCTGGGGCCCCTGATCTTTAGGTGGGAAAAATTGTGGGCCTTGAACTTTAGGTGGCAAAATTTATTTTATTTTTATGTTAATTTTTTAGGTTAAGGTTACACCGATAGGAGTCGTAGTGGTTATGTTAGTTCTCGCTATCATCATTGTGTCTATGGGATATAATGCCCGGTTAGGTCAACTGTATGCTTTTGACATTTGGTTAGGTTAAGTTGTGAGATTTTCGTTATAACTAACGAAAATATCACGACTTAACCTAACCAATCATCAAGGGCGTACAGTTGACCTAACCGGGCATTCAATTAACCTAACCGGGCATATACACTATATATATATATATATATACACACACACACACACACACACACACCCTATATATATATATATATATATATATATATGGATCACCTGAAGATTATCCCCCCCAGCCTGATCCACCTGAAGATCTTCTCCCCAGCCCGATCCATCTGAAGATCTTTCACCCCTCAGTTCTACCTGGAGGGGAAGATTTTCAGTTGATCCTTTAAATGTTTCAAATGTTTCTCATATATTGTTTATTTACCGCAAAATGTTTCTGATCTTATTATTTTTATCTTCCTTTAATTTGGGGGCCCTGATCTTCAGGTGAGAAAATTGGGGGCCTTGAGCTTCAGGTGATCCTGTTTTTTTTACATCTGAATTCGGTGATATATAGAATTTATATAAAGCTAGTAAACCAATATGGTTTACACAAGCAGAAATCAGAGGTATGGTGTTTTTCTCATATAATTTACGAAAGGTAAATTATATGAAATTTTTCTATATATTAACGATATACAGGGTGTTTATAAAGTCCCTATCTATTTCAGTGAAAACGTAGCAAAAATGGTAAAATTCAATAACAATATAATAGAAGGCATACATTTAATGAATACTTAAGCATATGATTCTACATGAGCACCATCAGTATCTCTACAGAGTTCGAATCTGTCAGCAGCATTGCGGAACACATTTTGGAGCATAACAGGGGTTATTTTTGTAACTGCTGTTACGATACGAGCACCTAAATGTCCAAACTTCATTCAGATGGCATTTTAAACACCGTCGGCTTTCAACAAGATGGGGCACCTTGTCATTACGCAAACATTGTTCGGGAGTACGTAAATGAACGATTTCCAAATCGGTGGATCGGACGTGGAGGCCATAGGCCCTGGGCTGCTCGATCTCCTGACCTAACGCCCTTGGATTTCTTTGCATGGGGCTTTATCAAATCAAACGTCTATCAAACGAGGACTACAGATCTGGAAGATTTACGTGCTCGTATCGTAACAGCAGTTACAAAAATAACCCCTGTCATGCTCCAAAATGTGTTCCGTAATGCTGCTGACAGATTCGAACTCTGTAGAGATACTGATGGTGCTCATGTAGAATCATATGCTCAAGTATTCATTAAATGTATGCCTTCTATTATATTGTTATTGAATTTTACCTTTTTTGCTACGTTTTCACTGAAATAGATAGGGACTTTTTAAACACCCTGTATTAAGTTGGAAACGCAAATTATAATAGAATATAATGAAGTACAGTATATAGCAAAGAAGGAATATAAACATATGCACAGAAATAAAGCATATAAACTATGACAAAGAAGAGGAGAGTGTATATTTGAGTAGAAACAATGCATGAAAGTATACAATAATCATCATACTGTAATTCGTATATGAACTGTGCCAAGTACAATGACTAAAACTGAATTTATATATACTATACATATATATAATATGCTCATGATAACGTGTGTTTGTACTGTACCATGGCACACATCTATGCATGCTGTCGTCTGCATTTTTCTCGAAATGATTCTAATTTGTGGTCTGCTGTTTTCGTGGATATTGGCGGACTCATTTATATGGAAAATACAATAGAACCCACCATATATTTCCTTTTAAACGTTTAGTTTAGAAATTAAAAAATATTGGAAATTGGAAAACGAAATCTAAACCCACAAATTCGAGATAATAGTTTAAGTGCATTTCTACATTTCCACCAACTCCCAATATATCAAAATTCATAAACTATATCTTGCAATTTCTCAACTCTTCTTGACGGGGAATGGCTTATAGGCTTTACCGTAATTACTCAGGTATGTCTGATCCACCATTCTTAAGTTAAGACCCTAATATGATATATAACATCATTTAGTAAATAAATAAATAAATAAATAATTCATTTAGTAAATAAATAATAAAACAATGGAAATGGCTACTTTAAATTTCATGGAAAATGCAAATATAGCTAAAGAGAACAAAGAAATAAAGATATCAATTATTTATGGATTTGATTAAGGCTTTTCGGTGCTCTTCCAATACGTGCTCTACCGTAAAATTTACATTCCAATATGTGCTAACTAACGAAAATATCACGACCTAACCTAACCAATCGTCAAGGGCGTATAATTGACCTAACGATTGGTTAGGTTAGGTCGTGATATTTTCGTTAGTTAGCACATATTGGAAAGTACATTTTACGGTAGAGCACGTATTGGAAGAGCACCGGCTTTTCATGTAATAGACCATAATATTCTATTTAACAAATTATATTGTTGTGGCATTAGAGGAACTCTCAGTGATTGGTCTGAAAGTTATTTCTCCAATAGATCATTTTGTATCAGTAAATAAGGTCTGCTTAACTAAAACGCTTGTCAAACATGGTGTACCACAGTGCTTAGTCTTGGGTCCACTGTTTTTTTCATGATATATAACTTTCCTTCCACGATCACCTGATATACTTAACTTCATAATGGTTGTAAATTGTACAACTGTCTTTTTCTTGACAAGACGTTAATTCAGCTAAGAATATATTTATATCAGAATTTATCAATGTAATAAAATGGTTGACGACCAATAAACTTTTCCTAAATACGAGTGAAACGTTTACTAATAAACGAAATTTGTATCTTGATGAAGTGAAGGTTGATGAAATCGCTGCAAAGGAGTGTACTGTAACAAACTTTCTTGGTGTAATGGTAGACAAAAATTTGCAATGGAGTGATCATGTAAATTATTTCTCAAAAAAGACTTCAAGTAGCGTTGCTATTGTTCAAACGTATACGTGTAGTCCCTAAACAGGTTTTATTAACTCCGTATCATACTCTTGTCCTTTTTTATATAGCGTACTGCACCATTATTTGGGGAAATTCCGTTAACAACGCTTTAAACAGTATCGTTGTCATCAAAAGACGAGCAATAAGGTTATTATCTGATGCCAATTTCCATGATCATTCTAGTGCCTTATTTGAAGAACTAAACTACTAAAGCTGAAAGAGGTAATCAAACTGGCACATTTTGTTTTAATTTCCACGTGCAAGAACAAAATCATTAACTTACAATAATGAGTAAACATATATTTTGTAACTCATCAATAAATCCACTCATATCAGAGCAGAAATAGATCAAAGCATGGGTGCTACTATAGTATGCGGGCTACCTACGATTGGTAAGGTTTAGTCATGATATTTTCGTTAAAACTATAACGAAAATATCATGACTAAACCTAACCAATCGTCAAGGGCGACTGACATTGGGATGTAAACAAGCAATTAGTAAACAAGATAAGAAGCTATAATTAAAAGGTAGACCGCCGAATCATAGATAGACCGCATACTGTAGTAGCACCAAAGCATGTTATACCTCAATTTAGATTGTCTATAAAAACATGGAAATTATAATTCTAACTCATTTAGTTACGCTGAATACAGTCACCTGTTTGGCAATGAAATGAAGACGATCCTTTTCTGGGTAATCTTCCAACATTTGCTGGTCAGCTTCGCTTTCTTTTGTAACAGGAACAGTTCCCGACGGGAAATCAAGGTAGTTGAAGGTAGCAGTATACATGACGGCAGCTGTAGGCAGTGTACAGTAATTGACAATATTCTGCATATTTTTTCTACAGTAGGTTTTCTGGCTAAATTATTACAGTTGTTAAAGAAATACAATGGCAGAATGTTATTTTCACACCTACCCACACACACACACACGTTTGAGGAAACTACTGAATCACTGTACAGTATATGCCAGTTAAAAACCGAAAGAAACACATATATATATATATATATATATATAAATTTTTTAGACGTAGCCAACACACGTTGGCACGAGAGTGTTAATAAATTCTATAATTAATTTTAAAACATTAAATGACGTCATCAAGATCATTACGAAACCTATGGTAAAATTATTGAACACCCGGTTAGGTTCATTGAATGCCAGGTTAGGTCATCTGTACGCCCTTGACGATTGGTTAGGTTAAGTCGTGATATTTTCGTTGGCTTTAACGAAAATATCATGACTTAACCTAACCAATCGTCAAGGGTGTACAATTAACCTAACCGGGCATTCAATTAACGTACCCGGGCATTCAATTAATCTAATCGGGCATTCAGTTGACCTAACAGTGCATTCAATTAACCTAACCGGGCATTCAGTTTACCTAACCGGGCATATATATATAATTATATATATATATATATATATATATATAGCGTTCAACATCCACCCCGGCAACGCCGGGTCGCTCCGCTAGTATAAACTATGACAAAGAAGAGGAGAGTGTATACAGGGACGGCCCTAGGGTTGCTGGCGCCCCGGGCAAGCTGAACTTCGGCGCCCTTACAAGTATAATTTTAAAATTTGTTCACAATGAGGAAAAACTACAAATGTAGGAATAAAGAGTTTATTACAATTAACGATATTCACTCAAAGTACAACTAAACATTCTCAAAATGGAACCATGTATGAAAATATAAGAGACAGTGTTGCCACTTTTGTTTGAGGTAAATCCCCAAAAAAATGTAAAAATTCCACAAAGTGGCAACACTGATGAGATGTCATAGGATGGCAGCGCTGCCAGGCGTATGTAATTTGTGCTCAACGCTCACCTACGCGGCCACATCAACCCATGTGACATGTCATCCCATTTCGGGCCAAACTGACCTTAGCTTTACTGGTAGTCTCTAATGCTATTGGCTAATAATAATGTTATAATCCCTGAAAATTTTACTCCACATCATGAAATTTTCACATTTGACTTTTATTTCATTTTATTTTATTTATTTATTTTTAGATTTTTCGCTTTGTATTTGGAAGATCCCAAACGTATGACGTGGCGCCCCTTAGCACGTGGCGCCCCGGGCAACTGCCCGAGTTGCCGGTACCTTGAGCCGGCCCTGAGTGTATATGTGGGTAGAAACAATGCATGAAAGTATACAATAAGCATCATAATCCATATATAGAAGTGTAGCAAGTGCAATGACTGAAACCGAGTTTATATATATATATATATATATATATATATATATATAAAATATGCACATGATAAGGTCTGTTTACACTGTACTATGGCGCACATCTATGCATACTGTAGTCTGCATATTTCTTGAAAAGATGCTAAATTGTTATTTGCTGCTTTCATGGACGTTGAAGGGACTCATTTTTATGGGAAATAGATACGTAACTGAGTAATTACATATTCGTCCATGCTGTATCGTATCTATAACAGTATGACCCATCATTCACAAATAACAATGAAGAGTAGTCTATAGGCAAGCATTATTGTAGTAGCCTCTTAATTTCTACGTGTTCCGGTTCGATGTGGCCATCAATCGCCGGCATCATCTCACCTCGGAGGTTTGTGCAGTAATTGTATTCAAATAATTTCATACCAACCGTGGAAGAAATTTATTTACGTACGTCTTTCTAGACTATTTCTTCTTGAATATAATCAGAAGATGCTCATGTAACAGCAGTTTGGTTTTCAGCTGTATTATTTTGTCTAGATTTTACATTTCAGTCACCGATGATTACGTATAGCTATTCTAAAAAATAGATATTTGTTTTGCGTTTGTAAATATGTAAAAAAATGTTCTAAACAAAATATTTGTACAAGTTATCAATTAATATGCATCAGTAAGAAACATTTTATTACCACCCAATTTTATTCGTGAGTGCAATGGTTAAGATGAAAGCGAGCATGATGTACATTTTAACCTAATTTAACTCCATCACAGAGAGAGAGAGAGAGAGAGAGAGAGAGAGAGAGAGAGAGAGAGAGAGAGAGAGAGAGCACTAATTTCCTTAAACTACATCTGAAACACACGGTCTTAACACCATTTTATTAAATGACACCATAGGGAAGATTGCCAAAGGGGGGTTTTCTAAACCTTCATCCTTCTTAAAAAGTCGTTGTTTTAAATACTTATCGCTGATTGGTTACTGTCGCTTTTTGGTTAACCATTTATGTTTCGCATTGGGACTTTTATGCCCCCCCCCCCCCAAAAAAAATGTTTTAATTTTTATTAATCATAATTAATTTCGTATTTGAAATAAATTTCTTTCACTAATTTCATTAATAAACATAATAAATTTCACATTTTAATGCATACACTACACAAATGCTTTGTTGCATACCATATATATATATATATATATATATATATATATATATATATATATACAGTATATATAATGTAAAGAACGACGCTTGTGTAGAAGAGCGTTCCGCACAAGATGAGGAGGGAGAACGAACAAATGAAAAATGAGGTACCACCCGGGAATCGAACCCGGGATCATCCGATTGCCGGTCAGATATGCTATCCACTACACCATGGACCTCGATCAACCAGAAGTCGTAATTCTCCTACATACGAGCAGAAACCAATGCCCTGAGGGGGCACCTATGTACGGCATGCGAAGGTGCCCCCTCAGGGCACACACTGCGCGCTTCCTTCCTTGAAATTCTTTGTGACACGTTAGATCTCATCATGTAACAACGTTGCAAAAAGGTCGCACTGGCCTGGTGTCCTTCATCTAACTTTATATAAATATTCTAATTTCCTCGCGCGGTTTTATAATATTTAATTCATTATTCAATTGCACATTTATAACATTTCAACTCGTTCATTCATTCTGTGAACTTGTATTCAACTTGAATTCAAGGAACGGTGACGTTCATTTCTCTCACTTAAATCTCATTGTTTTGCTTAATACAGGAAGAAAATTCAGTCTATTAATTTCCTAATGATGACCTAGAGCCACAAGCAACCATGAATTTGACTATATTAACATTATTATAGTACTAATACTAACACTAACACTAAAAATTGGTGACTATATAATATACAGTATATATATATATATATATATATATATATATATATATATATATTACGTGACACCTATAAATATATGAAGATTTAATAGTGCAAGTGCTGTTATGTCCATGCTTTTATAGAAAAATTGACCCTCAAGATGTAATACTTTTTTGTGAAAAATAAAATCTTTGTAAATCATATCGGCATCGAAAGTAAATTTTCGTAATGATAATGACATTATTAGATTTCAATACTTACGCCTTATAATTGCTGGGATATATTTTTGAGGTGCTGGAATAGCAAAGGCAGGAGAGAGAATGAGGTCTATCTTGTTCTTCTTCATGCTGTTCGTGATCTCGTTTCTAATTTTGTCTCTCTTAAACAAGTGCTTCCACAGTACGTACGAGTCAGAACATTCGGCTGGGAAATATACAGCACTGTACAGTAGTATCATTTACAAATAATAATTCAACGATGCATTAATATGAATGCGTTAAAAGTTAACATTTTAGACAAGAACTTTAATTTAAATGCTTATTGCTTAAAGATAGTCGTTAATTTAGTGAAACTAATTAACATCTGAGCAGAACCAGCCTTAGACATTTAATGGTTGTAGTTGAACTTATATTTGATTGCCCTTCATTGTCCCACTTTTGCACGTTTTTCTTTTTACAGCACAAAAGTACAAATATAACAAAAAAAATATTATTGCTTTCAAAAAAATTTATTCTTTTGAAAATGCGTTATCAACATGCATGTCAAGGAAAGGTTACCTCAGTGTAAATGTCGATTTTCTTTCTTTCGCGCAGGCAAATTCTGCAGTCAAATATGATTGGTCTAGTGATGATGCAGTGTCATTTGCTATGAAGCTTAATGAAAGGACAAGAAGCTTTTCTTTCGTTTTGATTAATTTCAGTTTCGAAAAACTACGTTCAGTTGATGCAACAGATACGTTGTTTACATTCTCATACAATATTGTAGAAGGTTAGAGAACCATGTAGTTTTCTAGTATTACAAGAGTAAATTACTGATTTCTTTTTAATGTAGTGTAAATACAATGTGGCTGCCCCATGAAATTAGCAGCCGAAGATGAACGTTTAGTTAGCTTATGACTAAGACCGGCTCTGCATTTGAACTGTACCTATTAACAAGAGAAAACAGTAAAAAGAATCCTAATTTACTTTGAATTGACTCAGCTGATAATGGTGACGTAAACTGAAGAAAATATTTCATGACCAACTTCTGAAGTTTAGAATTCATTGCACCCCCACATCCATAAGTCACTGAAGGATCAATTATTTCCCTTTTCAGTAGCTTTTTGAGAGATTCTCCACTGTCAGCAGTCAAAATATGAAAATATTCCTTAGGAATGTCGTTTAATTCCGTAATTTCAAACGGGATAACTTCATGGCCTGCCTTCTGTAAAGCTTTCTTAGCTTCATGAACTGCTCTTTTCATTCCAGGAGAAGTTGGGAAAATGTCGATACTGTCGAAATATCCGAAAGTCAATTTTCTGTTGTCATGAAGTGTCAGCTCGTTCCAATGAAGTGGTACAATATACGAATCGAGTTTCCGCATTTCATTTCCTTCTGTTAGGGCTTTCATACATTCTATCACTATGTTAACATTTCTTCCTAACACTCCGTTTACGTTGACATCTGCGTACAATAAATAAATAAATAAGTATAGATTATTGTTATGTATGGGGGCGTCCACAAATGATGTCACGCTTTTAGGGGCGGGGGTCTGTAATTTTGTGACCCTTTGTGACCGAGGGGGGGGGAGTCTAAAATTTTTGTGACATGTCAAAAAAGTTTTTGCGTTATGTTGACATTTTTAAAAGTTTAGTTTAAAAGCTAAATTATTGACAGGATTCTTTTTGTTGACTAGTGTAATATTATGTAGCTGAAAAACGTAAATTCTCATACATCTGGCTGCTTGCATTCCTATATATTAAGAGAAAAGCTACTATTTGAATGAATTTAAAAAAAAATATGTTATTTCATTGTATTTTTTTTTACAATTTTACATATAGTTTCTGACCGTGACATGGGGGAGGGCGGTTTCGAAATTTTGTGGCCATTTGTGACAAAGGGGGGAGGGGGTCTAAAAATTTGAAATTTTGCGTGACATCATTTATGGACGATCCCTATGGGGAATGTAATGAGGTTAATTAATTCTTTATAGATTAACCTAGAAACAAATTGTTCATGAAAATAGAACACACTTGAACGTAGGGAAAATGTCCGCTTCTCATTTTCATTTGTGAAACGGAATTTTGTTAATTTCTTGAATAAATGCATTTAAAAACAGATTTATATTAAATACCCGTGTCAATTAGCAATAAGACAATGAACTCAATTGACTGCTTAATTCTGTATAATTTCCAACAACAATTATAAAGATACAGGCTGCACAAGCAGTAGACTGGATGAAAAGAATAAATTAAATTCTGTAACATGTAAACGTTAAAAACGACCAAACAGGCATACTGGGATTTGACTCGTAATTTTCTGGTACCGAAAGAAAGAAAATGAGACTCAGTGTAAATAAGAATGCCTTTTAATAAGGAAGAATTCCTTTAGGGTCAAGTCATTACCCTTATGGATAACTGATGAGTGGGTAGTTGGGAGGTAACGAAAATGGTTCACTGAGTAGGTAGGTAGTTAATCTAACAATTATTAAATTCCTTTAATGTCAATAACTGGGTGGATGAAACCAATTGGTTGCTCACCAGAGTTATTCTCCACACTAGTATTTATATACTGTGTGAGAAGAGCGTGCTCGGTAATAGAGATACATTACCGCTCAACCAACCGAGGAAAAAACCAAGACAACGCTGGTGGAAAAAGCCCCGCGAAGAGGAGAACAAAGGAGAACGAAAACGAAGAACGGGGCGAGAGGACGCAACTGCAGAAGGGACGAGAACAGACACCGAAGAAAGATCCCCACCAGCAAGTACGCTCTCGACAATTAAACAGGAAGGAGAAAAGAGACTCTCTAATAACTAACAGTAAGTGACTAATTGTGTTTTTAACCCAGCAAATTAATCACATTAAATTAAGCTGGGTCAGACAAGTTAGGCCTACATTGTGGCCTAAGACCCAGCATCAACTCATAGCTTAACAAAGGTGAAGGTAGATTGCCCTAACCTAATTTGGTGAGGAATCCTACTGTGGACCTCAATTTATCTGCCCGCTCTGGACCATTTCCGGAATCTCTAGGCTGACCCCTCTAGGCTAGACTTGATCTACTCTATAGTTAGACTGGAGATATAAGGGGTGGGTTAATTGTGGACCAATTCATACAGAGCATTTTTCGCATTGGTGGTCCGTGTGTGGGGAATTTACAAACCTTAACCTTACTTAACAAAAATTGCAGAATTAGGCTAAATGGTCTAGCCTAAGCCTAACCTAATCAAGCCTAATTAGGTCTACAACCTAGGGCCTAACTAGGAAACATTTACATTTAAGGAGTCTCATTCTCTTATAAGCTTAGACCTGAGTGACACATAAGTACTTGGTGGGGATTAAACCAAATTTAAACTTGACTGTTTTGTCTGTGATCTCTCTTCTCTGGTAATTTCTTCTTGTCCTCTATTTCATTACGATCCCCAGTTAAACAATTTTGACTTAGACATGGACAGTGCGGAATTGAAAAAGTTAAAAAAGAAAAGGGGGGCAAAGTTGGGAGCTGTTACAAAGGCTGTGAACACTTTTAACAATATTATACAACCAGGTAAGGAAGATTTAGAGTGTGTAATTCTTAAATTGGAAACTAAAAAGAAGGAAATAATAGCCATTAATGAGAGTATTTCAGAGTTAGTTGAATCCGAAATGGCTGAAGAACAATTGATAGACCTTTACGCTGATAATGATGATCAGGTAATTTCAATTGAACAGCAAATAAGGAGACTACGGTCTCGTTTGACTGACTTAACACCAAATAAACCTAATTCTGATTTTAATCAAAGTAGAGCTAACCTTCAACAAAATTTAAGTGGCATGCTAAATCCTGAGTCACAAGAATTGAGGGCTCAGTTACCCATTTTGCTAGTACCAACATTTGAAGGGACACGGTACAATTCCCATCTTTCATTGACAAATTTGAGAGTTTAATAGGTAATAAACCTTATATTTCAACTGTTGAAAAGTTTAGCTACTTAACTAGTTTCCTTAAAGGCCCAGCCTATAACCTGATAGCCTATTTACCAGCCGTAGGGAATTCATATGAAGTAGCTATTGATCTCTTAAAACGTAATTACATTAATAAAGATGAGATTGTATATGAATTATCTCAACAAATTTTTGATTTTGCACCCATAAAAGATAACCATAGTGATATGGAAAATTTTTATACAAAATTAGAAGCTATTATAGGACAACTAGTTGGCAATGAGATAGATATTAAAGCTTCATCTTGGATTATACAAGGCATAGTTCTTAGGTGCCTTCCTTTGAGGGTTAAAGATATTTTAATTCTAAAGACGGGAGAAAATTATCCTAATCTAGAAAGTATAAGAAAACACTTTCCCAATATCCTAACTAATTACAAATTGAGAGATTTTCCAACACAAAATAAGACCCAGACTATGGATAAACCAAAGACTGTTCCCAGAGACCAACTAGCTACAGCCAAACAGACAAAACTTGATACTGTAGAATCAAATGTGACCAACTATAATACACGAACACCTACATTACAGAACTTTAATGTAACTGCTGCCTCAACTTACACACTACATTGCAAATTTTGTGCAAGTAATGAACACAGTAGTACTGGGTGTGACAAATATTCAGACTTTAACCAAAGAGCTAAAAGATGTGAACAGTTGAACCTATGTAAAAGTGTACTGGCCAGGGACATTATAAGAAAGACTGTAAATCTAGGTTAAGATTCAAGAGTAAGTTTTGTAAAAGTTTACGACATGTCTCATCAATGTGTGATTCACCAAAGTGTCCAAACAATAGTACTCAAACTCAAAAGATACCTCCCCCAAACAAAGGTAATCAAGAAAATGCCACTTTCATGGGACATTCTGTTTGTTCAAACAACGTAACAAAAAACTGAGATTCTTTTACCAACTATTACTTTGGACTTAGTGAATAGTGAGGGTAGCACCACTCCAGTGAGATGTCTTATAGACTGTTGTTCTCAACAAACATTTGTTTCACAAAATGTAGTAAATAAATTGGGTTTGACACCAAACCCGAATGAACAAAAACTCAATATTGCATCCTTTGTTAAGGATAACTCGGACAAAAATAGCTATAAGACAATTGACCTGGAACTACAGTTAGAAAATAAATTAGAGAAAATTGAAGCAGTTATTATTTCTAAAGTAGGACAAAACAAACTGGTTATACCCAAACTAGAACAAACCATAAATCATTTGGGAAAACACTACAAAATAGCTGATAGACATATCACTAACAACACAGTAGCTAACATTGAAATGTTAATGGGGGGCAGATTATATTAATCTTATTCATAAGGGCATAGTGAAGATAGGTAATGGTATAGCTATTCAGACTCCATCAGGGATAGCCCCTTTGGGTGATCTATCCAAATACAACCTAGACCTAAACCAAAATAGTTCATGACCAACAAATACTATGTGCCTCAACTCAGTCCTACATAACACCTGTAAGAATAGCAACACTTTGAATAATATTATCTCAACTGAGAACATTAATTCATCATTATCAAATGAAACTTTGGATGAGGCAATTCAAACTTTATGGTTGCTAGAATCTGTGGGTATACATGACACAAATCAAACTTCAGAAGATCAGTTAATGGTAGAAAGATTTGAAGACACCATTCAGTGCAAAGACAATAGTTATTTTATTGAGTTACCTTGGAAAATAAATTGTCCAACTTTAAGAGATAATCTCAAAGTAGCTAAAGGACATTTATATAAAGTAATGAAAAAACTCAAACAAGATAATAATATAAAAACATATAATGATGTCTTCAAAGAACAGCTACAGAAAGGCTTCATTGAAGAAGTAACAAATAACCCTTTTAAAAAAGATGGTTGTCATTATTTAACCCACAGGGGGGTCTATCGACAAGATGCCCCAACAACAAAACTCAGAGTAGTATATAACTGTAGCCTCAAAGACAGTGATAAACACAGTTTGAATGATTGCCTGATTGAGGGTCCTAATCTCATTTCTGACCTTGTGAAGATCTTACTGAGGTTCAGGTTAGACAAATATGCCGTACAAAGTGACATTTCAAAGGCATTTTTGAGAATAAATCTTAAAAATGAATATGATAAGAACCAACTTAGGTTCTTATGGTTCAAGGATCCATTTGATTTGAATAAAGGGTTCATAACCTATAGATTTAATGTTGTGTTGTTTGGAGCCAATTGCTCACCTAGCCTATTAGCATTGACAATTAGACATCATTTAAACCAGTTTAATAACTCTTTAACATTGAACTTCCTTAAGGAACATTTTTACGTAGACAATCTAATAGGCTCAACAACAACAAAATCTGAATTATCTGAAGTCTATGAACACTCTCAAAACATTATGCAACAAGGTAACTTTGAACTTAGAGAGTGGATTTCAAATGATGAGGATTTAAACAAAAAGATTTTAAAGGATAATAATGGTCTTACTGAGCCATCAGACAGAGTTAAAACTTTAGGTATGAACTGGTATTTGGATGCAACTTCTAACAGTCATGATTCAATCTGTACTAAAGGTTTTAAACTTGATGAGGAAGCAAATACTAAAAGACAAATATTATCAGAGGCTTCCAAAATTTTTGATCCCATGGGTCTATTCCTGCCTTCAACAATAAAATCAAAGATTCTCCTCCAAGAAATTTGGAGGACAAATGTTGGGTGGGATGATCCAATAACAAATGAAAATCAAAAATCTTGGAAGAAGTTATCTGCTGATTTAACAAAAGTGCAGAACATTAAAATTCAAAGGTGCTGTGGGTTTAGGGATAAGCCCCAGAGACTTCATGTGTTTGCTGATGCAAGCACACAAGCTTATGGGTGCTGTGCGTATCTTGTAAGCCCTACAGAAAGTCATCTAATTTATGCAAAAGGGAAAGTTGCACCTCTCAAACCTACCCGAACCATACCTCAATTGGAACTATTGGCTGCTGCATTAGCCATTAAAACCATTTCATTGCTTAAGGATGCTTACCATGATGTGAACATAACTCATATCCACATCTGGCTTGACAGTCAGATTTGTCTTGCCTGGATACGGAATGATAGCATTAATAGTAAGAATATCTTTGTAAGAAATAGGCTAAAAGAAATAGCTGAAGCTAATGAAAGCCTACAAGTAAACTTTCACTATGTTCCAACTAAACAAAATCCAGCAGACTTTCTGACCAGAGGTTTATCCTACAAGTTGTTGAAGTCAAACAAAACTTGGTTTATAGGACCTAAGTGGCTCTGTAATGCAGACCAATGGCCTGTGGAACAAGTTAACTTGATATTAAATTTAATCTTTTCAAATGAAAAGGTTGAACCAATCACTAATTATGAAATTTATTCTGATTTCAGTAAACTTGTCAGGGTCACAGCCTACTGTTTGAGGTTTGCTCACAACTGTTTAACTACAATTAACAAACAGCTAAATAAAAACAATCATAATTATACAGAAGTTGCAACCAAATACTGGATAGGCCATGCACAACAAAAAGAGTACAATAAAGAGTTAGAATTCTTAACTAATGGGAAACAAACAAAAGAACCTGTACCATCAGTAGTTGTGGATCTAAACTTGTTCAGAGATGAGGAAGGCCTTCTAAGGTGTAAAGGGAGATTAGACAAATCAAAACTGTCATACAAAAGCAAACATCCAATCCTTTTACCTAGATTTAGCTATTTGACAACATTAATCATCAGAAAAACACACAATGATGTATATCATATGGGGGTACCACAGACACTAACTACATTAAAAAATTATTGGATACCCAAGGGAAGGATCACTGTTAAAACAGTCCTGAGTGAGTGTGTCACATGTAGGCGTATTCATGCTAGGCCCTATAGGAAACCAAATCCTCCTGCTTTGCCAGAGGAGAGAGTTACTCTCAATAGACCCTTTGAGACTGTAGGCATTGACTATACAGGAGCATTGACTGTAGGGGTGGGTGACACTGAACAAAAAATGTACATTGTACTGTTTACATGTGCTGCCTCACGAGCTGTTTATCTGGATGTTGTGGAGGACCTTACAGCAGAATCTTTTGTTGCTGTCTTTAAGAGATTCTGTGCACGACATTCAGTACCCAAGACAGTTTGGACTGACAATGCTACATATTTCAAGGCAGGTGAACAAGTCATCCACGACTTGTTAAGCGATGAAATCACACAATTATATATACAAAATTCAAACATAAAGTGGAAGTATATTCCGGTTGCCTCTCCTTGGTATGGTTCTATCTGGGAGAGGAATATACAAACAGTAAAGAATTGCTTGAAGAAAGCAATTGACAAAAAACAGATACACTTATTTGGGTTGCTCACTCTCCTGGCTGAGATTGAGAACATCATTAACAATAGACCACTCACTTATGTGAGTGACAACATTAATGACCCGGAACCATTAACTCCAAATCATTTGATTCGGGGAGAACAAGTTAGTCTCCTGCCGGACTACAATATAGACTCTTCAGAAGACCCAAACTGGACTCAACGACATGATGAGCTCCAGACTAAGTTACAACATTTAACTAGAGTTAAAGCTCATTTCATTAAACAGTGGAAAACTGAGTACTTGATGGGTCTAAGGGAGAGACATAAACAAATGACTAAGAAGGATTGGTCTCACACAATTAAGGTAGGGGACCTTGTTCTCATACATGACAGTACTCCAAGAAAATACTGGCCTCTGGCTAGAGTTTCAGAACTCAGACCAGGGGCAGACGGGGTAACAAGAGTGGTCAAATTAAGGACTTCAACGGGTGACACAACAAGAGACATTTCTCTTTTGTACCCTTTAGAGTCTGGACCCAAAACAATGGACTTTGGAAAACCTTCTCCACTGACAGTAACAACTGGAGACACTGAACTTCCAGTAACTATTCCTTTGACAGTAGGAGTGGTAACGCATCCTACTACAACATTGACAGACACAAGACCTCAGCGACAAACAGCATTAAAGGCGCGACTATTTTTACAACAAAAAATAGATGCTGGGGAATTGTAATTTTATCTTCTAACTTTCATTTTTTCTTTTCTTATGGTAAAGACCATAGACAGTTTCATCCTATGGATGTATATTTTCTCTTCTAATTAAATGCTACACCTTCTCCATGAGAAGGTGAGGATAGGCACTGTTAATCAGATTAACAGGCATTTACAGTCAAATAGTTAGCTAGTCTACACTCAGACATAAAAATTGGTGACAATGACACCAAAATTTTTATCTCCCGGGGCCCCCAGTATATGGAAAACTGATGAGTGGGTAGTTGGGAGGTAACGAAAATGGTTCACTGAGTAGGTAGGTAGTTAATCTAACAATTATTAAATTCCTTTTATGTCAATAACTGGGTGGATGAAACCAATTGGTTGCTCACCAGAGTTATTCTCCACACTAGTATTTATATACTGTGTGAGAAGAGCGTGCTCGGTAATAGAGATACATTACCGCTCAACCAACCGAGGAAAAACCAAGACAACGCTGGTGGAAAAAGCCCCGCGAAGAGGAGAACAAAGGAGAACGAAAACGAAGAACGGGGCGAGAGGACGCAACTGCAGAAGGGACGAGAACAGACACCGAAGAAAGATCCCCACCAGCAAGTACGCTCTCGACAATTAAACAGGAAGGAGAAAAGAGACTCTCTAATAACTAACAGTAAGTGACTAATTGTGTTTTTAACCCAGCAAATTAATCACATTAAATTAAGCTGGGTCAGACAAGTTAGGCCTACATTGTGGCCTAAGACCCAGCATCAACTCATAGCTTAACAAAGGTGAAGGTAGATTGCCCTAACCTAATTTGGTGAGGAATCCTACTGTGGACCTCAATTTATCTGCCCGCTCTGGACCATTTCCGGAATCTCTAGGCTGACCCTTCTAGGCTAGACTTGATCTACTCTATAGTTAGACTGGAGATATAAGGGGTGGGTTAATTGTGGACCAATTCATACAGAGCATTTTTCGCAACCCTATTAAATTACATCTTCTGAAGTGTTGTTAATTATAAAACTATGAAAATACCATAGGATGAAGATAGTTACGAATTTAATAGAGGGAAATTAAATCTTGCGTCTGGCAGCGTATAAATACCACATCCCTGCAAAAAAGGTGGAAATATTGTGCAACTAACTGAATTAGGTTAACGCAATCGAAAGAGAATCAAATGTCGATTCAAGATAAGACTTACATTCTGCAAAATGACTTCACATTGAATTCATACGAATTAAACACGAAATTAATGTGTTTATTGAAATATAAGATTTCCCTTCATAAAAACAAAGGAGTGGAAATGAGAGAAGATTGAAGATGAGAAGATTGAAGAGAAGCGAGTACAATCTAGTACTGTTCTGGGCGTGACTTCGTAACGTTCTCTAAGGAAAGCCGTGTTCAAATTCTTGAGGCTAAATAAAAAAATTAGTTTGCCCTAAAATTAAACATACAGAAAATGTGTGACTCAATAATTGATTAGACTAAAAAATAGTTTTCCTAACGTCAAGTAAAATATTCATAAGAAAACTATCTTGGCTCGAAAAATTCAATAGACACAAGAACGAGAGTTGTTCAAAAAGTAAGTTTACAAGGTTAATTACCTGTTCATTATGCATAGTACAATAATGTTGTTGTAGTACAATATTTTGTTGGGCATGTGTGGCAACATCCGGGGTCACCACAAATCAAAAAGTTCAAGATTGCACCATCAGCTGGTAAGGTGAACAGCATCTGAACAGCTAATTAACAGCTAATAAATGATACTAGTCAAATGATCAATTTGAAAGTAACGAGTAGCGAGTAACGATTGAAATTACTCTAAAAAGTAGTGCCGTTACCATTTTCGTTACAACATCTCGAAAGTAACGGCGTTACCGCTACAGCTACTATAAAGTAACATCGTTACGTAAAGGCGTTACTAGTAACGCCGTTACTCCTAATGCTGGTTGTAAGGCATTGTTTTCAACAAAACGGCAAGTATTTTTAGCTTATCAGTAAATCATTCGTTTTGCTAGAAAATAAAGTAAGTGGATGTAATGTGCAGTTTACTTACTGCCTGCCATTCCCTCAAGAGCATTCTTATGACCCTTTTCACTTATTCTGTTACTGGTAGGTCTTAAACCAACACAACCTGAGAAGCTTGAAGGACCTCTTACACTTCCTCCCAAGTCAGAACCGATGCCAACAACGGAGCCACCTCCAACTATCAAAGCTGCTTCGCCACCTTTATCATTCAATAAAACAATTGTAATTAAATATTTTCCTAAACAGATTTCCAAGTATTACATTTCAAAGTTATAAAGTTTGGGAATGAGAATTAAAGTATATGATGCCTCCATATTTAGCTTTATTAGTACAAATATGAGTACCTGATGAACCGCCTGGAGTCCTCGTTGGATCATGTGGGTTCTTTGTTTCTCCAAAAATGGGATTTGTGCAGCACATACTTAAACACATAAAAATTTGTTTCCAAAAGACACTTATCATTTGTTTAATTTCTAAGGTGTAGAACATTAAAGATTTCACGTGTGAATACTGCAAATGAATTAAATTATGTTACCTAAGAAGAGTTTGAGGAACATTGGTTTTGCAGAATGGCACTGCTCCCTTTTCTATTAAAACATTGACAATGACTGCGTGCGATGACACTGGGTTGTACAAGTATTTCGCTAGACCCGATGTTGTGTCCATCCCTTGGACATCGATACTTTCCTTAATACTGACTGGAAGACCATGCAAGGAACCCCGTTCTTCTGCTGGAATGCTGTCGCATGCTTCTGCCCAGTGCTAAGTGTATAAAGTTTCAAGTTTTGCAGTAAATTCGGAAAACTTTATACAGAATACAACTCGTATATAACTCATATATAAATATTATTTACCTTGAACAATCATACCAAGTTTACGTACCTCAGCTTCAGGGATGAACTCTGTGATGCAGTTTAATCTCTTGTTCATTTCCAAGGCCTAGAGAAAAACATATTAGCCCTTTAGCACTCTGAAGTCTTTTTCGAGACTGAATAAAATCGTTTGGCTTTAGCAAGACCAAAATCAGTAAAGTAACAATGGGCGCTAAAGGGTTAAACGTTCAGCTATTATACATATAGTAAATATACTTGAGTGTTTGTAATTCTTATAATGTAATTCCACGATACAAAGAGTAAGTTTCTTTAATTTCAGTCAAATAATATACTCGTAGATATAGTTCAGGAAGATTTTTTCTTTGGAATGCTTTCCTTCAAATTTTCTTAAGAGCAAGGAAGTTAAATTATTAAGTATAACCGAAGTAAGAGAATTTTTTAAGTACACTTATAGTTGGATGATTAATAAATTTATTCAATTAATAAAAATCAGCAAAAATTAATGAAGAAAAACTTTAATGTGAATCGCTCATTTAGAGTACTGAAATAGTAGAGAAGGGTTTCATACCAAGGTTTCTTTTAATTCTCAACGAAAAAGTTAAATTATTGAAAGCATCCCAAATTCTCTTTTATACTAACTACGAGGAATTAACTTCTTTAATTACTCTAAACAAAAATCATTAGAAATTAGTAAAGTTCTTACTTTGCTTTGAAACGCACGCAGAACTTCAATCGCAGACAGTTCTCCTTCCTTCAATTTCGAGAGCAACGCCATCGGCTCCATCTCAACAATCAAAACACGTTCATCCATTATTAATTTACCACTTCCACTCAACTTTTCTTCCAATTTCTTCATCTGATCACGGATTTGAAGTTGTTTTCGACGGATTGATTCATTCATTTTAAATATATTTTGGTTTCTTTAAAATATTTAATAGTTATAATTTTAAATAGTCCTGAAAAAGGGGAAGTTGTAAATTTAGTGGTAATTATAGTATAAAATGGCAGAATAAAAGTGTAAATATTTATTAGAAACCACATCTTCGGGTGGATACAAATGATGGTGGTTACAGTCGTGACCGAAAGTTTGTTCTTTATAATAAAGAGTACAGGTTTTGTTGCGCATTTTCATTTCAATTTAATATTTTCTACGAATGGAAAAATGCGTTACATAATGTTGATGATACAAGCATCTTCATTTCAACAAACAAATCGAATCAAATCTTATTTGGAAAGAATGAAAGGATGTAAAAACTTGATAAAGGATTTTCTTCATAAAGGATTTCGGACCGAAACTGGAATAAGAATTAGATTTGACAGTCTTTATACAAAATCAGAATCTGACTCTTACAGTAAAATAAGTTTTTAATATCCTCATTTCAAATTCTGACCAAATATTTAAATGAACTCAAGTTTGTTACCAGGATTTGGTTACAGAGTTAAAAGAGTATTTGGTCACTTATCCTCAATATTTATATTAAAGGATATACCTTGCATAGTTTGTATGATGTTAAGTGAAGGTGAAAACAGTGAACAAAAATTAATACTGAATAATAAAAATTCAGGAGGGCAAGAAAATGGCAAAATGCACAGGCCAAATGAATTAAGAGAAAATTTATAAAATATGTTTCCAATACGTGCCATTTTTGATATAGGGAAGCATAATTTAGTTTCTATTAAAAAACGAAGTCTTATTAAACAGATGTTGAAAGGTAATACTATACTATACATATACTATATTATACTGTACTATGCAAAGGTAATACTATTCTATCAGGGCCGGACTTTCACCTGCTGAGGCCCTAAGCTATATGAAATTTGAGGCTCTTCTCTAAAAAAATTCGGGTAAAAAAATTTAAAATAATTATTACTATAATTATTATTTTTTATATTAATGTTAATGATAAAGAAAAAATAATATATATATATATATATATATATAATTTTTGATGAATTAGTGTTAAAGAATAAAAACTAATGATAAAATAAAAATATATTTAAAAAAATGAGGCCCCCGAGGGTGTGTGGCCCTAAGCTATAGCTTATTTAGCTTATAGGTAAGTCCAGCACTGTTTCTATACATACTATGTGGCGTGCTTTGCTTTGGTATTGTGAAAAATTATTCAAGAAATATAAGAACAACGACCACTAATGATATGAGCAGAACTGCAAAGTAAAATTATAGAAAACTGTGTGATGAATGTTGTTTTTGAAATTGTAAGCTCATGTCCGTGGATGAACTCCTTGGGTCCTTGCTATACCTTTCCTTTTGTAATGTTGCAACCTTACTTCTTGTAACTCCCCTGACCCGATATTTATCAGACAAAAGATTAACTATCCTCTCCATGTTACTCACTAACTGAAAAGTAGGATCTCTAATGTTAAGGCTTAACCTCTGTTGCGTAAGATTGTTCTTTTTCACCCTATCTTATGCGATTTCTTCATCTTTTAATTTTTTCTTAAATTCTCACTTTTGCACCTGAAACAGTTGTCAAAAAAGTTATCTTTTCTTTATTTATGTTAATCACTAAGTGGGAACTCCAAGGCTATTTAGTACATGCTTCTAGATATGACAGCATGACGCAGACTTTTTCTCCGGCAGAACTCATCCCAGTTCACTAGCTTTGCTTTTATTTATTAAATTTTATTTTATTTTAGATACTATTCTGGAGTTAGCGGCATTTACAATCAGTTTTAATAATCTCCCAATTTTACGAAATTTTTCATATGTATGATTTAACACTTGGCTTTTCATATTTTAATTTTGTAAGATATTCATATTAATTTAATTAATGTGTCTATGAAGTTCCAATCATTTTTTTAATTTTATTTTTCTCATTACCTTTATTCAGTATCTTTCACTCACATACAGATAATTTCTATTCGAAAGTGAGTTTGATTCATATTAAAGTAATGGATTCACAATTTCCTTAACATCAAGAATGTATTTTCATATACTGAATTCCCTATATCTGAGATCAACAAATGAACAAGCTCATACACACATACTGACAGAAACAAACAAATGCACATCATTCAGAAGGTAGAGAGGATGATTCGTCATCCCTTTTGCTTTAACTACTTGGCTTATGAAATTTTTCTTATCATTTTTTATGTACTGTATTTGAGAAAGTATTGGGTTATAATTTTTTTTATTGAAAGTGAAGTTGAGTACTCCCATTGATACGAAAATAAAAATTTGTAGTATGACACTACTATTTTATCTTTTTCTCCTCCAGAGAGATAGGGATAGGATGTGGTTCCATGGTGGGATGGGAGTTTGCAAAGGAGAAGGGGTGAGGGAATTCATCCACGAATATGAACTTGCAAATACAAAGCAATATAACTCAAACGTTTCCTCATAATTCTACTGTGGAAGACCATCAATCTCATGAGACAGTAATATTAAATATTATGCATTAAACCACTGAGAGAACCAGCAGCTACCATATTGAATTTTTGCAGGAAATTAAAGGTGTGAAACTTGGCCCATACGAGTCAGACGTAAACTGAATTCCATCTGGAATGGATAAAAGGGTTTATTTCGTTGGTTTTTTCTGTTTGTTTTTGTCCACCGCAGTGAGGTCGTGTCAGGAACAGGCAGGAAGCGCCTCAATCGCTCACATTCACTTCTTCAGCTGTCATGAAAATAATGCACCTGCCTCAGGGAAACACTATCCACAGCCCAGCCCCGCAGACTACTCCACGGTTTACCCAGACCGCTTCATACACACTGAGGCGAACTTCTTCCTTCTTGTCATCCTGACCCCATCCACGCATATTCAGACACCCCTGCCTGAGCCGTCGCGGGAAAGCCCCCGCTATGCCCCTTCTCTGACCGTTCCTGTTTGTGGAAAGTTACATAGAGGTGGGAGGGGTTTCCAGCACCCCCGCACCCGTCCCTTATTTTTAGTCGCCTTTTACGACACGCCTGGACAACGTGGGAAGAATTCTTTAAATTCCCAATCCCCAGGGATAGGGGACCTTATAGTCCCGGAGGACTATAAAGTTATGGAACACGCGACACTGAAGTACAACGAATTTGGAATAAACAAGGGACAACACAAAACTGAAAATAAATATGGTGTTGGAAAATATACTGATTTCTCGGTTTGAATCAGTTTTCACTACCCCAAAAAGTGGAAAATGGTCTCCGATTACAATACCTTCTTTGAAGAAAGGCTAGAAAAAAAGAATATAAGCAGTGCAAAATGACACTGTCAACACAAAGATACTGTATGTGCACATGTTACAGACCTGCAACTAGCTAATTTTGCGCCCGAGGCAAGATCATAAAATTGCGCCCCCGTATACTTGCGCCCCTCCTATAAAATTGCGCCTCCGTATTCCTATAACACTACACGATCCTCTAAGTCAGGGGTCCCCAACCCTGTGCCCGCGAGCACCATGGTGCCCGCCGACCCTTTTGCGTGTGCCCGCCACTGACTGACTACGATTTATAAGTTTTTATTTAAATTTTTAATGAAATGTTAAGTATGTTACATATTTTAAATATTTAGTTACTAAATATTTAAAATATGTAACATATTTAACATTTTATTAAATTTTAGAAGTTAATTACAGGAACAGATGCTCATTTATTTGAAAATAATTATTTCTTTATAAATAAATTAAGTTATCGTTTTGATAATTTTTCTAAGATTCTTAGTTAGCCCATCCTTGTTCATCGTACTGCCTTGAATTTGCCTTGAAAAAGTAAATGGTGCCCGCCGCACTACCGGTAGTCTTGAATGTACTCTTCGGCACAAAAAGGTTGGGGACCCCTGCCTAAGTGGTAAATTGTTTTTGGCACAAAACATCACAGCATCACGAACTATTTCAGAATCTGTCTCCATTTTTGTTTATCAGTTTCAATAGCTTTATGTAGTGCATCATCAATACATTGTCCACATAATAGTCATTTTTGTAGGGATTTCCATTTAGAGAAATTTTCACGGTGATTAGTTGAATTTTCATGTTCTACAGTACGGTTTAAAATTTTCCAGTCATTAAATCCTGTTTTTTGATTTGCAATATTCGGTTTGGAAAAGCGCTGATCGAATAATATGCATGGAAAACAGAAAATAAAGTACTGAAAAGTACTGAAAATTTATAGAAATGCGCCCTTTCCCTAATGGCATGGCGTGCTTGGGATAGTAGATACATATTTTATATAGTGTTTCTGCGCCCCTCAGCTTTGCGCACCCGAGGCAAGTGCCTCACTCGCCTCGCCCTTGTTACGGCACTGACGTGTTGAAAAGGAAGGGTCTTGTGGCACTGAGGAAGGATCGAGGTGTGAACATGAATATAGTGATCTTTCAGTAAGTTGGTGCGCCCCCTAACACATCAAACGTTGTTTTATAATACCTAAGAGAACGCTTGCTAGGAGTTCTACTGATCTCGGGATGTACTGACAATCCATGGCCACCAGACTCCCCAGATTTGTCACTCCTTGACTTCATTATCTATCAGTATCTCAACGCGAAAGTTGAGGAGAACACCCCTCAGATGCTGGATGGACTGATGATCAACATGATATTGGACATACCACGTTTCCCAACAGAGATTCTTGAGAGAGTGTTTGCGAGCTTCACTGTCCGAGTCGTCTCTCTCATTCAGTGCCGGGATGCTTGGATCGAGCACGTCATGAACTACTGACAGTTTTTGCCATACTTTTTCATGGGAATGAACTCGGTTTTTTGGAAACAAAACATTGATCCTTTCTCATTTATCTAAGCCATGAATGAATAGAATCGACTCAAAAATAAAAAATAAATATTTTGAAATCAAAAGTTTCACATCCTTTTGGGACACCCTCGTTAAATATTTCATACACCATTAAATAAACGTAATCTTAGCATTACTGTAAATTAGTCACATTAACTTCCATACAATGTTACCATATCAAAATTTGCGAAACCTCTTACTCTTATTTCATTAATATTAAAATGTAAACAATGAAATATAAGAATAATATTAGTGTAAAGGGATCAATGAACGAAAGCCACCCCAGCCTTCTTTAGTTAGCTTTATAAGGCTAACTAACGAAAATATAACGACCTAACCTAACCAATCGTCGAGGGCGTACAGTTGACCTAACGACTGATTAGGTTAGGTCGCGATATTTTCGTTAGTTAGCCTTATAAAGCTAACTAAAGAAGGCTGGGGGTGGCTTTCTTTCATTGATCCGTGTAAAGTTTTGTGGTATTTAAGAAAGAGTGGGAATCTAATATGGTATATTGGAATCTGGTTTGAAAGTGTATATACACTAGGGTGACACTTATTTTCGAAAGTTTGAATTTTTATCGGGACGGGCGCGTTTCTGGTTCCATTTTGTCAAAAAATATCGTGTGTAAAATATGTTTGAAATAAAACAATATTTAGAACTGCCTCAATACGGTCAAAGTTTGTATATTTTCTCGAAAAGTAGAAATTTTAGATCATGATGTTCTATGCCTCTAGCAAATAAAATATCACTTCTAGTTTGTTGAAGCTACTAATCTTGACCTAAAACATATAACTGGACTTCATACTTTCAACTCTAGGTCCCCCTCAACTCGAGTATTAGCCCCTCAAGGGGGGGGGGTATCATGGGCGCCCATCTCCCTCTCATTGTTGCCTACTTTGCAGAGGTCACGGTGGACTTGCGGGCGGTTGGGAAGTCACAGCGGTGCTTCTCGACCACTTGTAAGAGGAACTGCCTTTGGTCTTCACTCTTGGTAAGGGCCAGGTTGAAAGACTGCATCAACGCCACCCCGCGCTCCGCGAAGTCATTGACAACTTGAAGGGCCTGGACTCGGCGGGATGCGGCGATGAAGGCTGGGTCCGTCCGCCACTCCTCCGGATCCTTGAGCAGGAAGGCGGTGCTGATGTCCAGAACCTTGAAGAACTCCTTTGATGTAGTCGTTGTGAACTTGGCCAATGTATTGTTGGCGATTGAGGCGGTGGACAGGTCCACATTGATACGCCGCGGGGGATCCTCCGATCCTTCCTCTTCTTCCATCGCTTTAATCATCTCCCGCTTTGTCGCCAAGTCGATACCCTCGTCGAAGATGGCCAGGGTGACGAAGCGCTCGCTCAAGTACCATAGGTGCCTGGCGAAGACTGTCGCCGTCGCCTTTGCCACCGCTGAGTCCGGATAATAGACGAGGGCCTTGAGCAGCGCGAGGTCCGCGGCTGGGGCCGTTGCCGGGAGCGGCGCTTTGTACCAGGCCGTCACGTAGATGGACACGGCGAAGATGGTGAATCGCCGGATTCCAGCCGCTTCGCCTGACGACATCTGAAACTGTTCCCGGAACAGGAACAGTTTGATGGCATAGATGACTTTTGCCATCCAGCGCGCGCGATGGAAGGCGCCGGGACGAGCGAACCGGGCACCCCGCTTGTTCGGACCGCCCAGCACAATTACAGAGAGCTCCAGAAGTTCCCTGTAGTCATCACGTGGATGTTGACCGTCGAGGAGGCGGCTGAATTCGATCAGCAGGTCGTCGCGGGCGTCCTTCAGGTGCTGCGGCATGGTTCCATCCTCGAAGGGCTTCGCTTTGGTTTGATCGATGAAGTCCCACTGGGCGGCGAATCGTTTGAACAGGAGGATGTCAGGACCAGTAGAGGGACCGAGGCACGCCGTGAATGCCTTCTCGCACACACAGTTCGTGGATGTGGTGGCGGCAAGCCAAATGAAGCACTGTCTTCTCGAGTTTCTGCTCAATGATATAGCAAGCTCCTCCTGAGAGTCCTGTGTTTGAGGCGGTGGTGTCAAAAGAGAGGGCACAGATCCGTCCCTTGATGTCCCAATCCTCGAGGGCAGAGAGGACGGCTTCCGCCATGGCGCGGCCGGTGCCGTCGGGGAGGCTGGGCACAGCCAGAAGCTTGTCGACGTTCTCCCCAGACACCAGAACTGGAAGGCGATCTTCAGCAGGGCCTCCGTCAGCCGCTGGTACGATTTTCCCGTCCCAGTGAACGGTCAGCGGCACAGTAGGATGGAAGGCTGCCTTCATTTCCGCTGCTGCCATAGCACGGAACTTTGCTCGGTCGCGGCGGGAGGATTCGCGGTTCAAGACCAGCTCCTCAGGGTCGTGGCCCAAGCTCCTCGCAGCCGCCGACAGCAAAAAAACACCTTCTCGGTCGGTAAGTTTCGTCCGATCCATCGCTGCGGAGAGATCAGGGGTGATCATCTTTTTCGACGCGCGGAATCGCTTGGGTGGTAAAGGGGTCGTAGATGCTTCTGCATTCGACGTGGACGGGCCCGGGAGAGAGAGCTCTTCCTCTTCTTCTCGGCGACGACGCCGTGTCGGTGACCGAGTCGGGCTGCTTGCACCTGAGCTGGAGCTCGATGCCAGTTCGACGAGTTCTTCTCGGCTCTCTCTGTTCGCCCTTTCATCATCTTGCCGGCGGCTCCTTTCCGCTTCCTGTCTCCTCGCACGCTCCTCCTCAGTGTGCAGCGTCATGTCACGTGTGGAGGAGATGCGGCCGCGCCGCACCTCGGCCCTTTGTCCCGTCAGGAACTCCCTGTCCTCTTCGATTGTGATCATCGACATCGCCTGTTCGTGTGCGATGTCGAAGAGGCGGTCAAGGGATGAGAGGAACTCGGCCTCGTTCCTGATTTGGGTCACAGTGCGCCGTTTCGAGTTCTTGTTCAGAGCCCGCCACTTCTCGTACATTCGGAGAACCTTGTCCCTTGCGCGTTGGTCTTTCTGCGTAGGAATACGGGACCGCTCCCAGAATTCCTTGACTGCGGTCACTGTCTCAGCGGCTGCTTCCTTGATCGGCTTCTTGACGTCAAGGTGAAGGTGGAAAAAGTACTGAAGCGCCTGCTTTCCCGTAGGCAGCATGCTTCCTGTGATGCTGTGGTCCACGGTCCCCAGGACTGCTGTTTTAGATCTTGTTGCCGAAGCCATCACGTCGTTTCAGAACTCACTGAAAAAGAGAATGAAACACTGTTAGTGTTGGCAAAACTCGTCCCAACCCATTTTCTACTTAGAATAACATGTTCTTTCGCCTGTATCAATATTTGGATAAACTCGTGTTACACCCTGTATAATACCTCATTTTAGTCTTCTGTACACCAGTGCGGAAGACTAAACCAACGACTCTGACCGTCCGTCTGTCTGTCTGTTATCATTTTTCAACTCAGAAACTACAGCAGCTATCGAAACGAAAACTGACATGATAACAGAACGCCATGAGTACTTTTCGACAAAAAGTATAAACTGTGACCTCGTTGAGGCAGTTCTAATTATTATTTTATTTCAAAAATATTTTACCCACAATGTCTTTAGACGGAATGACACCAGAAATGCGCCCGTCCTGATAGAAATTCCCAAAAAATGAAAAACACCCCAAATAAGTGGCACCCTAATATACACCCAATATTGTTCACATATTTGTCAGCTTTCGAATCAATTTAAACCTACTTAATAACAGATATAAACTGCTAATGAGACGTAAAATTATTAACCACAATAAAATGACAAATTAATGGCAAGCAGTCAACTATTAAAGTTTATTGTTTTGAGATTTTAGAAGCAGGTTTGTCCTTTTTGTGAGTGTGACCTTTGAGCGATTCCTGTAGTTCCATCATTCCTCTGCAAACGAGTTCTTCTTCCAAAGGAAGACCCGACATGAGGACTCCGATCGGAAGTCCAGTTGCTCCTCGCGTTGCACCAGCGTAAATATTGAAGAACAAGAGGGCAACCCTCAATAATATACAAAGGTTATCTCGAAAAAGAAATGGGAACTACAAATAGGTAAAAAATGGTGGTACCAACACCTCCCAAAAAACTCTAAGGACAGTAAGAATAATGATAAGAAATTTATGAGTGCACACCGCAAACCAAATAGTTTTCGACATCTCCAACACAATAAAGCGACTCAGTCTCAAAGAACAGATATAATAGACACAGTTAATAATCTCCAAGCCGAATCGTCATCAGGCAAGAAGATACCAAAACAGAAACGGAAACGAATCTTTTCCGGAGCACCATAAGGTAATGAAACACGCGACAACGAATTTGGAATGAACAAAGGACAACATAAAACTGACAACAAATATGGTATTGGAAAATATACTGATTTCTCGGTATGAATCAGTTTTCAGTACCCCACAAAGTGAAAAGAAAAGTGGTCTCTGATTCCAATGCCTTCTTTGAAGGAAGGGTACAAAGAGAGAATATAAGCAGGACAAAATGACACTGTCAACACATAAAGATACTGTACGTGCACATGTTGAAAAGGAAAGGTCTTGTGGCACTGAGGAAGGATCGAGGTGTGAACATGAATACAGTCATCTTTCAGTAAGTTGGTGCGCCCCCTAACACATCAAACGTTGTTTTGGAATACCTGAGAGAACGCTTGCCAGGAGTTCGACTGATCTCGGGATGTACTGACAATCCATGGGCACCAAAGTCGATAGATTTTCACCCCTTAAATTCTTAATCATCAGTATCTGAAAGCGAACGTTTACGAGAACAATTCTCAGACACTGGATGAGCTAAGGATGAACATGATAAGGGAGGTACCACGTATCCCAACAGAGATTCTTGGGAGTATTTGCGAACTTCATTGTTTGAGTCGTCTCTCTTATCCACTGCCGGGATGCTTGGATCGAGCACGTTATAAACTAGTGACTGGTTATTGTTGGAAACAAAACAGTGATCCTTTCTCATTTATTCAAGCCAAAAATGAACAGAATCGACTCGAAAGCAAAAAAAATCGAGTGTCAAATCCAAACTTCCACATCATTTTGGGACAACCTAGTTAAATGTTTCATAAAACATCAAATAAACGTAATCTTAGTATTACTGTAAGGTAGTCTCATTAACTTCAATGCAATGTTACCATGTCAAAATTTGCGACACTTCTTACTCTTATTTCATTAATGTTAAAATGTAAACAATAAAATATAACATTAATATTAGTGTAAACAGTGGGAGTTTAATATGGTATATTGGAGTGTTGTGTCAATATATATATATACACATACAATATAGTTCACATATTTTCAACTTTCTAATTAATTTAAACCTACTTAATTACAGACATAATCAGACGTAAAATCATTAAACACAATAAAACGAGAAACTGCTAGCACGCAGTCAAAGATTAAAGTTATTATTTTGAGATTTTAGAAGCAGGTTTATCCTTTTCCTGAGTGTGACCTTTGAGCGATTTCTGTAGTTCCATCATTCCTCTGCAAACGAGTTCTTCTTCCAAAGGAAGACCCGAAATGAGAACTCCGATGGGAAGTCCAGTTGCTCCTCGCGTTGCCTGTCAATTATCAGTAATATACTGTATTAGACAAAGTTTGATTAATTAACGATCCAACTAAAACATTTCCTGAGAGAAAAGAAGTATTTGTAGACCAAAAATAACTAAGAAATAGTCAGTACTGAATGATGCCAAGTATGAAAGTCTAACACGCAAATTCTGACTAGATATAAGGGAATATTTTGTTTTTACATCTGAATTCGCTGACATATAGAATTCACATAAAACTAGAGAACCAATACGGGTAACACAAATAGAAATCAGAGGTATATTGAGGTTCTCTAATTTAGTTTTCGTACTTCACCATTGCGAAATTCCTTTATTAGAAAGTCGCATATTTTAGCAATAAAAAAAATTGGAAATTGAAAACAAATTCTAAACCCACAAATGCGAGATAATAGTTTCTTAACTCTTCTTCTTGACAGGGGATGCCTTATAGGCTTTACCATAACCACTGGGGTATGACTGATCCCCCATTCTTAATTTGTCTATACAAAAAATGTTGGGGAAACGTAATCTTGCGTTTTCGAAAAAATGTAACCATAAATTACGCATTAGCATTATTTACTAAACATTAAAAAGAAAAAAATCGAAATCACAAAATCTGACCCCCAAAAATTTAACTGCAAAAAATAAATTTTTATTTTTAAAAATAATGACAGAGTCTATACATTACATAAGTGGGTCAGTGAGAACGGTAGTGTAAAACCTAATAGTTATACTGTCTCGATCTTCGGATGGTTCACAAAAATTCATCTACCGGGATCAGGATCACTCCTCGAACTTGATTAAGCCTTTTCAGCCTCAATGGAATTTAACATTCTCTATTATTCCGTTTGAAAATTAGTGTTTGTAATGGAATGTTTGTTCTTTGACAAACTGCTGCATGAATAATAAAATAATAAAACAACGGAAATGACTATTTTAAATCTTACGGAAAATGCAAACATAGCTAAAGAGAACAAAGGCATAACGATAGCATTATTTATGGATTCGAGTAAGGCTTTTCATGTAACAGACCATAATATTGTACTTAAGTTATATTGTTGCGCCATTAGTGGAGCTATTAGTGATTGGTTTGAAACTTATTTCCACAATAGATCATTTTGTATCAGTAAATAAGGTGTGCTCAACTAAAACGCTTGTCAAACATGGTGTACCACAGAGTTTATTCTTGGGTCCACTGTTATTTTTATTATATATAACTGTTTTTCCACACTCATCTGATATACTTAACTTTATAATGTTTGCAGATGGTACAACTTTCTTTTTCTAAACAAGATGTTAAGTCAGCTAAGAATATACTGTATTTAAATCAGAATTTATCAATGTAATGAAATGGTTGACCACCAATAATCTCTTCCAAAATAAGAGTAAAACAAATTTCATGAGTTTTACGAATAAACGAAATTTGTATTTTAATGAATTGAATGTTGATGAAATCGCTGTAAAGGAGTTTGCTGTAACAAAATTTCTTGGTGTAAAGCTTGATAAGAGTTTGCAGTGGAGTGATTATGTAAATTATATCTCAAAAATGATTTCGAGGAGCGTTTCTATAATGTTTGAACTTTGAAATGTAGTCCCTAGTTAGGTTTTATGAACTATGAATCATACTCGTGTTCTTCCTTATATAACGGACTGCACCTTTATTTAGAGAAATTCCCTTAACAACGCTTTAAACAGTATCTTTGTCATCGAAAAAGGAACAATAAGGTTATTATCTGATGCCAATTTCCATGATCATTTTAGTGTATTATTTAAAGAGCTAAAACTACTAAAGCTCAAAGATATAATCAAAGTGGCACATTTTATTTTAATTTCCAAGTGTAAGAACAAAACCATTAACTTACAATAGGTAAATAGATATTTTGTAACTCATCAAGAAATCCATTCATATCAGAGGAGAAATAGATCATAGCATGTTATACCTCAATTTATATAAAAACGCGGAAATTACAATTCTAACTCATTTAGTTACACTGAATACAGTCACCTGTTTGGCAATGAAATGGAGACGATCCTTTTCTGGATAATCTTCCAACATTTGCTGGTCAGCTTCACTTTCTTTTGTAACAGGAACAGATCCCGACGGGAAATCAAGGTAGTTGAAGAGAGCAGTATAGATGACGGCAGCTGTAGGCAGTATACAGTAATTGATAATCCTTTGCATATTTTTTCGACAATAGGTTTTCTGGCTAAATTATTATAATTGTTAAAGAAATACAACGGCAGAATTTTAGAAGATATTTTTCAGTCATTCACCCCCTCCCCACATACACACAAGTTTGAGCAAAATACTGAAGTTCTGCATAATATATGCCTTTTAAAAATCGAAAGTAACACATATATAACCTTGGTTTTGCTTCCGTCCGAATTGTTCATTCTGACGAAGAGCAAGCTTGTCACTCCATTTTAGACCTACAGTTTCACGTGGCATCCGAACCACGCCTTACCAACAGCCCAGCGTCTTAACCACTAGGCTACCCAGGGTACCTTTTTAGCTACCAACCAAATTTTTATTTTGTGGAAGGATGAACAGTTGGGTTTTGTTGCACGCTGCCTGCCGTCACCGAGTCTCGATCGCGGGGCCGATGGATTCGTAGTCAGCGACGCTAGCCACGACACCTCCGAGCCGCATATATATATATATATATATATATATATATACACACATCAGTAGAAATATATATATATACACCAAGACAAGGGGGGCACAAGAGAAGACCAGGAGCAATCAAAATTGTTGATGGCTCTAACAAACGAATTTATGTTGAAACAAGAAATAACAGAAAACACCAGGAAAAATAATTGCTTAGACCTGGTATTCACGAATAACACGAATTTGATTGTTGACTTAAAAATAACTCGAACAGACCACAACATAATCGAGATATCAACAAATATGGCAAAAAATAAAAAAAAATACCAATAATGAAGTTAGAAGCAAATTTGGGACCTTTAACTTAAACTCCAAGACTATACATTGTGCAGAAATCAGATCTCACATGGCTCAAATAGAGTGGAAAACAGTTTTCAAGAATAAAACAACCGCAGAAATGCTATCAATCTTAGAAGTGAAGACGCTGGGAATTTTAGAAAAATATGCTCCGAAAGCACAGCTAAAAGGAAAGAGGAACTGGTTTGAGAGGCAAAAGCGAACAATATTCTGCAAAAGAAAGAGGGTAGCAGAGAAATTAGTAAACTGCAGAGAAAACAATACGGGAAAAGTAATACAAGAAAAACTGGAAAATATCGATAGAGCAATGCAAACCTTAATTCACAGCCATATAGAAAGGGAAGATGAAAAGGCGGTAGAAGTAATAAAGGAAAACCCAAAATATTTCTATAGCTGTGCGAAAAGAAAAACAAAAACGTGCGCCACTATCGGGCCCCTAAAGAAGGGAAATAATGAAGTAAATGACGATATAAGAGAAATATCCGAAACACTGAGAGCCCAATATGAATCTGTCTTCAGTATCCCAAAAAGTAACAAAGTAATACCAGACATAGATACATTCTCTGAAGAGAAATTGCGAGATTGTATAACAGATTTTGATATTATCCCAGAAGATATAGCGCAAGTATAGGACAAATGAAATTACACTCAGTGGCAGGTCTAGAAAAATGGAACATTATTGATTAAAAACTGTAAAAATGAAATAGCTACACCCATATATTGGATATCTTTTCAAAATCTCAAGGAAAGAACTATAGACCGGTGTCTTTGACATCCCCTCTTACGAAAGTGTTTGAAAGATTAGTTGGAGAGAAAATATATGACTTCTCGGAGACACAGGAAAGACAACTTAAATCAGCACAAATTCCGATCAGGAAGATCTTACCTATCACAAGAGGGTAGCGGTGCCTATAACAATATCCTAGACGCACTTGAAGGCAATGAAACCTACGATGTCATATACACGGATTTTACTAAAGCTTTCAACAAATGTGATAATGATATAATAGCGCATAAAATGAAACATATGTGAATAACAGGCAAAATTGGAAACTGGATCTACAACTTCCTCAGAGAACGTATACAGGTCGTTAAAATTCAAGGTATATCATTATCAGAATCGGAAGTGCGCAGCTCGGTGCCGCAGGAAACAGTATTATCACCGCTCCTTTTCATTATCATGCTGACAGATATAGACAATGAAGTAAACAGCAATAGTATAGTAACATCCTTTGTAGACGACACAAAGATCAGTAGAAAAATCAGTGATATTAATGGGGTGGAGGCATTGCAGAGGGACACGAACAAAATATACAAATGGTCAGAAGAGAACATGACATTTAACACCGAGAAATTTCAGCTCTTGAGATATGGTAGAAATGAGGAACTTAGACATCATATTATGCCCCAGACAGACAGGAAATTCATAGAAGCACGAAAACAATAGATTTGGGAGTTATAATGAGCGAAGATGCGAAATTCGAGACACAAAATCAGATAGCGATAAATAAAGCAAAATGAGTCGTGGAATAGGTACTAAGAATCTTTAAAAGAATGGACAAGACAATAATGATTCCCCTGCTGAAAACACTGATCATACCAAAACTTAAATACTGCTAAGACTTGACGTCCCCATACAAGAAGGAAAAATTAATAAAGTAGAAGATATTCAGCGATATTTCACAGCCAAGATCGATGGCTGCAAAGAACTCAACTACTGGGAAAGACTACGTAAACTAAGTCTGTATTCCCTGTAAACCAGTGGTGCACAAATTTTTTGATGTGAGGGCCAAGCGAAGAAAATAACTAAATGTATTAGCCTACTTACTTTCCATCTAAGTCATAAATTGGGTCACTTTTATATTCTAATTTTTTCATTGAATTGAAAAGACCCGTGGGGCCACTGAAAAGACCCGTGGGGGACACATTTGGCCCGCGGACCAGGGTTTGTGCATCACTGCTGTAAACAAAAAGCGAGAGGTATACCATAATCTACATAATCTACCATAATCTACATAATCTACTAAACCCAGTTACCACCGAAAAAACACTGGAAAATAGGAAAGGCAGAATGTGTAGTGTTCCCAAACTAAAGGCCCGTCAAGGGACCTCCTCAGCACTGAAAGAAAACAACTTGGTGTTTCGGTGCGACGTTGCCATCAATCACCGGCGTCATCTCACTTCGGCGGTTTGTGCAGTGATTGTATTCAAATAATTTGATACTGAACGTGGTAGAAATTTATTTATGTACGTCTTTCTACACAATTTCCTTCTTGAATATAATTAGAAGATGCTGATGTAACAGAAGTTTGGTTTTGAACTGTATTATTTTGTCTAGATTTTTACATTTAAGTCATTGATGATTACGTATAGCTATTCTAAAAAGTGGATATTTGTTTTATTGCCAACTAATTTTATTCGTGAGTGAAATGGTTGAGGTGAAAGCGAACATGGTCTACATTTTAACCTTTTAACTCTATCACAGAGAGAGAGAGAGAGAGAGAGAGAGAGAGAAGAGAGAAAGAGAGAGAGAGAGAGAGAGAGAGAGACAGACAGACAGAGAGAGAGAGACACACACACACACACACACACATACACACACCTACGCACGCACGCACACACACACACACACACACACACACACACACACAGAGCACTAATTTCCTTAAACTACATCGTGAAACACACGGTCTTAACTCCATTTTATTAAGTGGCTCCACAGGGAAGATTGCCTAAGGGGGGTTTTCTAAGCCTTCATCCTTCTCCTTAAAAAGTCGTTGTTTTAAATACTTATCGCTGATTGGTTAATGTCACTTTTTGGTTAACCATTCATGCTTCGCATTGGGACTTTTATGCCCCCAAAGAAATAATGTTTTAATTTGTATTAATCATAATTAATTTCTTATTTGAACTCAATACTTTTCGCTCTTTTCATTAATAAATATAATAAATTTCATATTTTAATCACATACACAAGACAAGTGCTTTGTGGCATACCCTATATATATATATATATATATATATATATATATATATATATATATATATAGCTGCAAAGACGACTACAGATACTTTTGCGACTTCCTTGAAGTTCTTAGTGGCACGTTCGCGCTCATCATGTAACAACGTTGTAATAGGTCGTATTGGCCTGGTGACATTCCTCTAACTTTATACAAATATTCTCAGTTCCTTGCGAGTTATTATAATATTTAAGTCATTATTGAAGTGCACATTTATAACATTTCAATTCTGGTGACGTCGAGCCTTAAGCAATCATTAATTTGACTTGTAATAAATTGGGTAGAAGGGTGGTTGCGAGGTAGGAAACAGAGGGTGGTCGTTGATGGGGCGGAGTCGTCTTGGGCTAATGTAGCGAGCGGCGTTCCTCAGGGTTTTGTATTGGGCCCCTTGCTTTTTCTTATATATATTAACGATTTAGATGTTGGCCTAGTCAGTACAGTTTCAAAGATTGCGGATGACACGAAGTTGGGTGGTAGGGCAATTAATGACGAAGATAGAGGTAAAATCCAGGAAGATCTGAATAAAATCGTAGATTGGTCAGTCACGTGACAAATGAGATTTAACGTCGATAAGTGCAAAATTTTATATATAGGTCCGCGTAACGGTAATTTTATGTGTAGTATTTCATGGGAGGAGTTTGCAAGCGTAGAACAGGAAAAAGATTTAGGAGTTATAGTCAATGGTGATTTAAAAATGGCGAAACAAAGTACAGGAGCGGTCAATAAAGCGAACAAAATGCTAGTTTTAATAATTAGGAATTTTGAGTACAAATCGCGCGATATTATTGTTCCTCTTTATACATTATTAGTTAGACCTCATTTGGAGTACGCGATCCAATTTTGGAATCCGCATATGCGCAAAGATATAGACAAAATCGAAAGAGTTCAAAGACGAGGAACTAAGATGATTCCGTCGCTTAGGTCAAAGTCGTACGAAGATAGGCTTAAGGAATTAAAATTGACTACACCCGAGACTAGGAGGCTTATGGGTGATCTAATCCAGGTTTTTAAAATTATGAGTGTGTTCGATAACGTAAATAGAGATATCACACTATAGTAGAACTAGAAATAATGGGTGAAAGCTGTCAAGTAGAAGGTTCGAGGCAGCAGTTGCCAAAAACCTTTTTACGCATAGAATAGTAAATAGCTGGAATAGTCTGCCAGTAGAAGTAATTAGTAGCACATCTATAAACATGTTTAAAAATTGATTTGACGCATATGTTGATAGATTGGGTATAGTTTAAGGTAGTAAAATTAAGGTTTTTGTGGTTGGAAACCAACGTAAAATTGTAGGTCCCCTCCGCCACCACGGAGGACATGCGCAATAAACAATTACAAACACATTTAGGTAGACCAGCCATGAGTGGATACTTACGCCCTATAATAGCTGGGATATATTTTTGAGGTGCTGGAATAGCATAGGCAGGAGAGAGAATGAGGTCTATCTTGTTCTTCTTCATGCTGTTCGTGATCTCGTTTCTAATTTGGTCTCTCTTAAACAAGTGCTTCCACAGTACGTACGAGTCAGAGCATTCGGCTGGAAAATATACAGCATTGTAGTATCATTTACAAATAATAATTCAGCGATGCATTAATATAAATGCGTTAAAAATTAACATTTTAGACAAGAACTTTAATTTGAATCTTTACTGCCTAAAGATAGTTGTTAATTTAGTGAAACTAATTAACATTTGAACAGAACCAGTCTTAGACATTTGACGGTCGTACTTGAACTTATATCTGATTGCCTTTCATTTTACCACTTTTGTTCGTTTTTACTTTAACAGCATCAAGTACAAATATAACAAAAAAATATTATTGCTGTCAAAAAATTTTAATCCTTTAAAAATGCGTTATCAACACACATGTGAAGGAAAGGTTACTGCAGTGTAAATGTTAATATTTCGCTCTTTCGTTCAGGCAAATTCTGCAATCAAATCTGAATGGTCCAGTGATGATGCAGTGTCATTTGTTATTCAGCTTAATGAAAGGCCAAGAAGTCTTTCTTGCTTTTCATTAATTTCAGTTAGAAAAACCATGTTCAGTAGTTGCAACAAATAAGGCTGTTTACATTCTAATACAAAGAAAGTTAGAGAACTTCATGTAGTTTTTCTAGGATTACAAGAATAAATTACTGATTTCCTTACGTCATGTAAATACAATGTGTCTGCCGGCTTCACCATAAAATTAGCGGCCTAAGGCGACCGTTTAGTTCGCTTATGACTAAGACCGGCTCTGCATTTGAACTGTACCTATTAACAAGAGTAAACACTGAGGATAGTAGAAAAAGAATCCAAATTTACTTTGAATTAACTCAGCTGATAATGGTGACGTAAAGTGAAGGAAATATTTCATAACCAACTTTTGACATTTAGAATTCATTGTACTCCCAAATCCATAAGTCACTGAAGGATCAGCTATTTCCCTTTCCATTAGCTTTTTGAGAGATTTTCCACTATCAGCAGTCTTAATATGAAAATATTCTGTAAAAATATTGTTTAATTCTGTAATTTCAAACGGGATAACTTCATGGCCTGTCTTCTGTAGAGCTTTCTTAGCTTCATGAACTGCTCTTTTCATTCCAGGAGAAGTTGGGAAAAAGTCGATACTGTCGAAATATCCGAAAGTCAATTTTCTGTTGTCATTAAGTACCAGTTCGTCCCAACGAAGTGGTACAACATAGGAATCTAGTTCCCGCATTTCATCTCCATCTGTTAGTGCTTTCATACATTCTATCACTATGTTAACATTCCTTCCTAACACTCCGTGTGCACCGTGAACTGCATTAAAGAAATAAATAAATTAGTACATGCAGGATGATTAAAAAAAATGTTAACACTTATATGGGAAAGAATTACAGATGTCATCCAATCAGTACCACCAGAGATGTGCCTTATGGCTCTGGAAGTGACGTTTGACCGCTTTCATACATGCATAGATATCCGTGGACAGCAAGTAGAGACTGTATGAAGCAGTGTTTGCATCACAACAATGTTTACAAATAAATTGGAAATAAAAAAAAACCCATTAAGTGTTAAACCTTTTTGAATCACCCTGTATATTACGATGGTTCTCAAAAATCGTTTTTCGAATTTTCAAGGTGTTACCTTGCAAGTTGGTGGCACCTAGTGAGAAACGAAATCTTGGAATATTTTAGCTCAATCGAATAATAAATAAGGGTTCCATTGGGGTGATGTAGTTTCCTACCTATGGCTCACAGAAATCGATAACAAAGAAGTTCCATGAGGAGGCATCGAAGTCTCCCTTACTCATAAGTGAATATTACTCTCTGAAGGAGAGGTATTATGGTGGTCAACCACTCATTATCGTCTAGTTTCCTGATGGACCATCTCCAGCAAGCAGCATACTGTGGCATTTTGGAAAGTGAGCATCTTGTGCGGTGTTGCTGCAGTATTTGTACTAGAAATTGTTTCTGCTCTTCGCTCTTCAAGAGACTGTTTTTATAGTTTTACTTGAACTTCACTACCCTCCTTGCAATATCGTTCACCATCTTCAAATGGTTGACCCAGATCTTGGCTTCCTTGTAGGCATCAACTTTTCCCACTCTCCATAATTAGTGTAAGAGAGTAAGTCAGAATACAAGCCAAGTGTTAGAAAGAATCTTTTTGTTTTCTGTGTCATGAAATCCGATGGTCTGCTCTTTGGTGAGTTTACTGATTCTTCCTTCTGTCGCGCTACCATCCGCCGTTTAGTGGCGAGTGGAATGTCCTGAGTAAAGAAGGCAAACGCACCAATTCCTCACTGAGGTATGGTACTTGCCCTTTCACTATCTTGGAGATCCCTCCGTTGATTGTTTTGTAGGCATCCAACTTCTTCTGTAGTCCAAGGGTACTGATTGGAGTTGAGTCCACTATTGGTGCTCTAAACTAAGCTTCACTTAAATCAAACTACTGTCCAACTAAACTGTTGCAGATATTTGTTAACTGAATGGGTGAGGTGGAACTGTAAATGAAACATCCAAATCTTTGAAACGTAAATGACTTTCGCCATTGATTGATGTATCAGCCGAGGTGCCATGACCAACTTTAGCATCTCTGGGTGGCTATCTTTGAGGTGGGACTCAGCAATAACTGCCATCACGAAAGAGAGAACGTCGCTCTTAACTTCATCTTGCTCTAACAGAACTTGAGCCGTCACCTCGATGTCTATTCCATTTTCAAACGCTAAACAACAACTGATGGCCATTCCTTCGAGTTTCTGGAACTGAGGAATTTCAGTTATATTCGAAGGTCTAAAGCAGTTTTTGAAAACATTTCCAACGACCACCTCCAAGACATTGTGCCTGCATTGAAAGTAGAATAGGTTTCTATCAAACTTTGTCTCAGTCTTCGCGGCTTGTCCCAGTCATCCATATTACCTTGTATCATACTTTTTACAGATGAAGAACGGTATCATTTGTTTTATCGAAAGTTCCATTCCAAAGATCGACTCGGAAACTAAACAAATTAGAGAAGCATTGGTGGAGTGACGGGTTTGTAAAGTAATACTAGCTTTCAGCTTTTCTTTCATTTTACTAACATCCCTGGTCAACTAGATTACAACTTTTTTATCCTAAATGACCTAGAGCAGATTGTACAGCACCCTACTCGTATCCTCGATTGCCTTGGAAATAGGTCCAACATTCTGGATGTATTTCTAATCTCTCATCCTTCTTATTCTGCCAAACATTTTCTCTGTTGGGTTCATACGACCACAATCTTATATTTATTTTCTGTCCTATCTTTCCAATTCGGCTTTTGGATCCTCTCAAGAGGAGGCGCCTTTGGCACTTTGGCACTTTGGCACCGCTGATTGGGAGGCCCTTAGGCAGTACTTCTGTGATTTCCCATGGAATGATTACTGCATCCGTGGCTGGGGCCCTTCGAAGTGTGTTGAGCGCATCGCGGAGATGATTCTCTCAGGCATGGAGGCGTATATTCCATATTCTTTTACTACTACTAATGCAAAAATATTTTTAACTTTGCTTGTTCTAATGCTATCCGCAACAGCAAGGAGGCTTTCAGAGGGTACCATCGCCATCCAACTCTTAACTCTCACTTAGCTTATACTTCTACCCGAAATCGTGCAAAATCTGTTCTTCGACTCTCCAAAAATTCGTTCACCCCACCAAAATGTGAAAATGTATCCAATTCTAATTATTCTCACTCATTCTGGCATCTAGCTACGACCCTCCCCACCAACTTTACTTCCTCTTCTTTCCCTCCTGTTTTCCATTCCGACAACTGAGTTACCCTCTCTTCTCCTAACAAAGCTGAATACTTTATTCAAATTTTCGCCTTTAACTCAACCCTGGACGACTCTGGTGCTGTTCCACCATCTCCCCCTCCCTCTGACTTTATGATGTCTGAAATTAGAATCTCTTCCAAAAGATGTTCTTCCTGCCAGATCTTGGCTGAACTTTAGGAAGACGTACGATCCTAATGGTGTCCTTTCTGTTGTTCTCAAGAACTGTGCTTCTCTGTTGATATCTTGCTTCGGCAAACTTTTTCGTCTTTGCCTTTCATCTGGTACGTTTCCTTCCTACTGGAAGTTTGCTTTCATTCAGCCTTTCCCAAAGAAGGGTGACCGCTCTTAACCCTCTAACTATCGTTCAATTGCTTTGATTTCTTGCCTTTCTAAAGTTTTTCAGTCTATCCTCAAGAGGAAGATCCTTAACTACATCTCTTCTCACAATCATCTTTCAGATCGTCAGTATGGGCTCCGCGAACGTTCTACTGGCGATCTTCTTGCATATCTCTCTGACTCTTGATCATCCAAAAGCTAATAGGATGTTAGGCTTCATAGCGCGTAATTTCGAATTTAAATCGAAGGATATTATATTGCCCCTTTGCAAGTCCCTAGTCAGGCCTCATTTAGAATATACCGTTCAGTTTTGGTGCCCGTATTTGCGTGAGGATATTGATAGGCTAGAAAGGGTTCAGCGTCGTGCCACGAAACTAATTCCGTCATTGCGCAACAAGCCTTATGAATATAGGATTAAAGAGTTAGACTTGCATTCACTCGAAACTAGGAAATTAAGGGGGAAGCTTATTGAAGTTTTCAAAATCGTTAATAACATCGATAACGTAAATTTTGACAAACTGTTCACTTTCGATAATAGCAATACTCGTAATAAAGGATTTAAGTTGCGAGGCAGACGTTTCATTACTAATATCGCTGAAAACTTCCTTACGTTTAAAGTAATTGATAAATGGAATAATCTTCCCGCGTCAGTCGTTAACTCTACCAGCGTTAATATGTTTAAGAACTGTTTAGATAGGCATTTTAAAAATATTAACTTTGTTTAAAATAAAAAAAAATTAGCAACAGGAGCTCTAGAGGTGGTGGTCGAGGATGAGTCTGTTGACGATCAATGCCAGCTTGTGACATGCGAGCGTGCGATGCCAGCAATAAAATTATTAAAAAAAAAATTAGACTAACAAGAACGTAGATGTAGCTCGTAAAGTAAACTAACCCACTTTTTGTTATACTCTACCTACTTTTTTTTTTTAATCCTCTTCTTACTTGCATGTCTGTAGTTTGCATGGTATGACAGTGAGTTAAGACTGTGTTTGCATGGTTTGTAAGCGTCTTTATTTTACTTCTTTTCACCTTTCACCCCTTTCCTATTCTCTTCGACTATTTTTCCGTCTTGTCGGTAGTGGCCGGCGGATGATGATGGGGAGTCTTTCTTTCTCTTTTTCTGAATGAATGCTAAGTCACGAATGATAGGTTTTGCTACTTACTTAACCCCTTATTCTCCTCTTTTATCCCCTCCTCTTTCCTTTCTCTCGGGCTAACCTTAGAGTGGATCTTAGGTCTTTGTTAGCCTCAGCTTCTGTAGATCTGTAGATCTCTCTGACTCTTGATCATCCTCCTTTCGGGATTGCGCTAGCCATAGCAATAGCTTTTGATAGAGTTTGATACAAATCTTTAATTTCCAAACTTAATTCCTTCGATTTCTATCCTTCTATCTGTGCCTTCATCTCTGACTTCGTTTCTGGCCGATCTATAGCTGCAGTTGTAGATGACCACTGTTCTTCTCCTAAAGCTATTAACAGTACTGTTCCTCAAGGTTCTGTCCTGTCACCCACTCTTTTCCTTTTATTTATCAATTATCTGTAAACTCGCACTTCCTCTCCTTTCGACTCCTATGCCGATGATTCCACTCTTCACTTCTCCACCCGCTTCGCAAACTGTCCCTCTCAACAGTCGCTTCATACTTCATGTAAGACGGCTATGGTACATCTGACCTATATCTTTCTGCCATCCCTGATTGGGGCAGAGAAAACCTTGTGGCTTTCAATGTCTCAGGGACTCAGTTCCTTCATCTGTCTACTCGTCACAATCTTCCACACGACTATCCCCTTACTTTCAACATTACACAACTCAATACTTCCTCTTATCTTAACATTCTTGGTGTTTCCTTTTCTCGTGAGCTTTCCTGGAAAGATCAGATATACTGTCTTTCCAGAACAGGTTTTAAGAGGTTAGGTGTGCTGTACCGGCTCTCGCCGTTTCTTCATCGCCACTCAGTTCCTGTCTCTGCAGAGGAGTCTTGTCAGGGTCTGTATGGAGTACGCTTCTTATGTAGAGGGTGGCTTAACCCACACAGCCCTATTTGACCGGGTGGAATGAAAGACTTTTCGTCCCACCAATTCCCCGCCTCTTACTGACTGTCTTCAATTCCTCTCTTTTCGCCGCACTCTCTGTCGCCTCACTCTCTCTTTACTGTCGCTATTATAACGGACTCTGCTCTTCTGAACTCTTTAACTGCATGCCTCCTCCTTTAAGGAGAGCACGCAGCATCATACTTTCGAAACATTCTCATTCTTTTTCTGTCCAACTCTCTAACGCAAGGGTTAATTGGGATTTTCAATCTTTCATCTACTCAACCAGTCAACTCTGGAACAATCTTCTTCAATCCATCTTTTCCCCTGCCTTTAACCTCCAATCTTTCAAACGCAGAGTGTCAAAGTTTTTCGAAAACCCAAGACTTTGATTTTCGCTCTGTTTTTCTTCTATGAGGAGGGGTGGGGGCGCTTCTGCAGGCATTTCCCTTGGCCCCTCTATTCTGCATAAGAAAAATTAAGCTTAGCATTTGTGGAAAATTCATAAAAAGATATATTTAATACCCGTAAAATACTGTATGATATCAGTTATGCAAAAATGTTTGCATGATTGATATGTTATGATTCTGTCAGGTGAATCGAGCTTGATATTTTTAAGCTGAAAAAATGGTTTCATTTCGAGGAATAAAGTTTTCTGTAGGAAAATTACAAAAACTGCCCAACACATCTAACGCCTCATTGAGGGCGCAAGCTTTGTCTGAAACTTCGAAATTTCCATTGTTTTTAGATGTTGCGTGAAAATGTGGTTCTGGAATTGCTGTACATCTGCGAGATTAAGGTACGACCAAGGTACTTTACCTGGAGAATGTATCTCAAGTAATGAAATTATAATTAATTCACAGAACCAGATTTTTAGAAATTTAACGTACTCTTAAACAGAGTTGAGGAATGACTTGATAGTCTTGCTCACCCCTAAATATTATTCGATTGAACTAAATATTTGGAGAGATTAGTTCACTAAGAGTCACAAAATGACGCCACATTACCATCAAGATTCGTAAAATAAAAATTCCCCCTATATGCTGAGAACCTCCATCATACACAGAGTATATATATATATATATATATATATATATATATATAATATATATATATATATATATCTACTAAGACATTATATTTGACATGTTTAAGTCTCAACAAAATTAAAAGTATATTCGTTTCATTAAACATTCAGTGAATCACTTATATTGGTGGGCGAGATTGTAATTGGATATAATATATACTTACTTCCTGCTAGTCCCCCAAGAATAGGTGCGTGACCCACTGGACTTAATCTGTTACTGGTAGGGTTTAAACCAACACAACCTGAGAAGCTTGAAGGAACTCTTACACTTCCTCCCAAGTCAGAACCTATGCCAACAACAGAACCGCCTCCAGCTATCAAAGCTGCCTCGCCTCCTGTAGTACAGTATATCAATAAATAAAATAATTGTAGTTAAATGTCTCTTCTGAACAGATTTCTGGGTTCTACATTTGAAAGTTATAAAGTCTCGGAATGAGAATTAAAGTATATGATACTTCGATATTTAGAGTTCTTAGAAAAAATACAAATTTGAGTACCTGATGAACCGCCTGGAGTCCTCGTTGGATCATGTGGGTTCTTTGTTTCCCCAAAAATGGGATTTGTGCAGCACAAACTTAAATACATAAAAATTTGTTTCAAAAGGACATTTATTATTTGTTTAATTTCTAAAGTGTAAAACATTAAAGATTTCACGTGTGAATACTGCAAATGAATTAAATTATGTTACCTAAGAAGAGTTTGAGGAACATTGGTTTTGCAAAATGGCACTGCTCCCTTTTCTATTAAAACATTCACAATGACTGCGTGCGATGACACTGGGTTGTACAAGTATTTTGCTAGACCCGATGTTGTGTCCATTCCTTGGACATTGATACTTTCCTTAATACTGAGTGGAAGACCATGCAATGGACCCCTTTTTTCTGCTGGAATGCTGTCACATGCTTCTGCCCAACGCTAAGTATATAAAATTTAAAATTTTGCAATAAATCCAGGAAACTTTATACACAATATTATATCATTCGTATAAATATTATTTATCTCAAACAATCACACCAATTTTACATACTTCAGCTTCAGGGATGAACTCTGTGATGCAGTTTATTCTCTTGTTCAATTCCAGAGCCTAGAGAAAACAAATTAAGTGTTCAACTATTATGCGCATAGTAAATACACTAGAGTTTTTATAATTTTTATAATGTAATTCCACGATAAAAAAGAGTAAGTTCCCAACACTAAACGTATCAGTGTTGGGATTGCAAAATTGGGCGTTAATTAATAACATGATTTTTTATAGAATTTTTGTAACACAAATGAGGAACAATTTAGGTTTCATAACAACACTAAACCACTCCACAGATACATCCAGGCTATACAAGACTATAAACAGCATTACCCACTCTAACAGCGGCATTCACACCTCACACGCGGCTATCTGTCGCAGCCAAAATAATATCCCAACATACACACAACAAGCTAACATTCTAGTTAATCACTAAGCAAATATAAGTCACTTAAACAGAAACAACAACCAGAAACACGCAGACAGACAAACAGCCAGACACATGAAAACCTACAGACTCGACACGACCATTACACTATTCAATACAGACCAGACCACCAAGATCATCAAAAACATTAAGAATTCGAAGGCCACTGGACCATACAACATATCTAACATACACCTTAAACACTTGGGCCCACAAGGAATACTAGCTCTCACAAATATCAGCACATATTCATACCAACACTTTATTATTCCTGACATATGGAAACAAGGTAAAATTATTACACTCCTCAAACCAAACAAAAATCCAACAGAACCAGCTTCCTATAGACCCATTACTTTACTATGCACACCTTCCAAAGTAACAGAAAGACTAATCTTACAAATCACCAACCCACACATACCACTATCGCCTACTCAACATGGATTCAGACCTCACCACTCAACCACGACATTACTCACTAACCTCATGCAGCACATCATGGATGGCATCAGCGCCAGACGACCAGCTCAACGTACACTATTAGCAAAAATAGACATTAGTAAAGCATTTGATGCTATCCCACGCTTCCCTCTCATAAACAAAATACTCAACGCAACCATGCACAATAACACCAAAAGGTGGCTGAGCAACTATCTTTCAGGAAGATACTCACATGTCACATTTAATGGTAAGTCATCCAAAAACAAGCTTTTTCCGAACGGGGTCCCTCAAGGCTCTGTTCTCTCACCAACACTGTTCAACTTATAAATGCATGACATTCCAACACCCATAGATAACAAGCTTACCTTATCATCATATGCAGATGACATCACTCTAATATCCACCCACAACAACATCGACACCGCTACAAATAACCTACAAACATACATAAACAGTATACAAGACTGGCTCACACACAATATACTCATAGTAGCGCCCACAAAATCAACCATCACCTTGCTTACAGGCAGCACAAAAGAACACCAGGTAACTCCACCACTTACACTAAACAACATCAACATTCCACACACTCACAGGACCAAAATACTTGGGGTCACATACAACACATCATCAGTGGCAGCTCGTGACTAAAAATTCTAGGGGTGCTGTCTCTAAGAATGGGTTGAAATAATTACTGAAATAAAAGATGAGCATCGAGCAATGAATAAAAGTTTCAAAAGTTATTGAAAAAGTTATTCAGTGAGCTCATCCTTATATTGCTCTTGATTATTTCAACTGTAAATAAAAAATTTAGGGGTACTGCAGTTCCGCAGTGCCTACCGACGAGCCGCCACTGCACATCATTATCTTTTGCAAACCACATTCAGGACATTAAAAACAAATGTACGTCAAGCCTTAACACGCTTAGGGTACTAACAGGCACAAACTTTGGACACCAGCGGGAAACAACATCACTCATATACAAACAATATATTCGCTCAGTTATGGACTATGCTATCCCATGCTGGGCACCTATTATCTCAAACACACACATAAACACCTTACAGAAAATACAAAACAACGCACTTCATATCATTACAGGATGCACTCAAATAACACCAATAGAACACCTGCACACAGAAACAAAAATACTGAAAGTTAGGGAACATTTAGACATGAGGGGAACACAATTCATGGCAGCAGCGACAACTAACCAACAACACCCTTGCCACTACATGTACAATCATGCACCGACACCTCGCACCAGTAAGGTAACACCAGAGAGACATTATAACCAAATACTCCATTCCATACCGCGCCCCACAGACATCACACAGTAAAGAAAACACATACACACACCTAACCCACAAAGCACTGACACGAGTCGGTCCGAATGCGGTTCTAGGTGCGAAGCCGCCACCCATTAACAAGTCAGAGATCAGCCTGAGTAGATCGGATCGAGTTAACTTAGCACGATTCCGATGTGGATATCACCCCAACTTACGGACATATAAACACAGACTAGACAACTCCACAGACGACACCTGCCACCTGTGCCAGGAGACACCACAAACAATTGAAAACATTATGACAGACTGTACCGCTCTAGCACAACAACGAACACAACACAGCATCACTAGTGCGCTGAACCTCTGGTCCACTCCGGAGAGGGCGATCGGTTACCTGCGTGCCGCCGGCTTGCTCGATCAAGGTGGGCTGATCGGCTAAACAACAACAACAACAACAACTAGATAGATTACAAAGTTAGAAAATAGGCCTCAGATGAATTTAATGGGTTACGTGAGCTATGACTCGGGAACAGCCACACAAGTTTAAATACGTTCAAACGTGTAATGGAATGAATAAAGGTTCCACAAATCATGAATAAATATAGCATTTACGTGATGTCACACCTTTTATTTAACGCTCGATGCAACGTTCTAAAATGGTAGAGAATGGTTACGTACTCAGTTTTCTTTTGAATTCTGAACAAAGAAGGTAGACCATTGAAAACATTTCAATTTCTCTCACTATCCGCGAGGAATTAACAAAATTCATTTGAGATTAGTAAGGTTCTTACTTTGCTTTGAAACGCACGCAGCACCTCTACCGCAGACATTTCTCCTTCCTTCAGTTTCGAGAGCAACGCCATCGGCTCCATCTGAACAATCAAAACACGTTCCTCCGTTATTAATTTACCACTTCCACTCAGTTTTTCTTCCAATTTCTTCATTTGATCACGGATTTGAAGTTGTTTTCGACGGATTGATTCATTCATTTTAAATATATTTTGTTTCTTGAAAATATTTAATAGTTATAATTTTAAATAGTCCTGAAAATAGAGGAAGTTGTAAATTTAGAGGTGGTTATATGGTATAAAATGGCAGAATAAAAGTGTAAATATTTATTAGAAACTACATTTTCGGGTGGATCCAACTGATGGTGGTCACATTTGTGAGTGACACTTTTTGCTTTATAATAAACCGTAAAGTTTTTGTTGTGCATTTTCATTTCAATTAAACGTTCTCAACGAATACAGAAATGCCAGTTACATAATGTTGATGGCCCTGATGGGACTAAGTATCTTGGTTTCAACAAACAACTCGAATCACATCCTATTTGGAAAGAATGAAAGGACGAAGAAACTTGATGTTCATGCTAACATCTGTTCCTTTAAACGTCTACTTGTCGGTTCACTTTCTTGATAAAGGATTTCGGACCGAAAATAGAATAAGAATTAGATTCGACAGTCTTTATGCAAAATCAGGATGTGACTCTTACAGTAAAATAAGGTTTAATATTCGCATATGAAATTCTGAACAAATATTTAAATGAATCGAAATTTCTTACAAGAATTTGGTTCAGGAGGGCCAGAAAATGGCACAACGCTGAGTCCAGACAAATAAATTAAGAGAAAATATAGTTATAGTATTATAAAATATATTTATAATATAAATATTTATAGAAAAATGTGTGATGAATGTTGCTTTTGAAATTGCAAACTCACCTCCGTAGATTAGCTTCCTGTCATACCTGCCCTTTTGAAATGTTGCAATCTTACTTCTGGTAACTCCCCTGACACGATATTTATCAGACAAGAGATTAACTATTCTCTGTATGTTAGTCAATAACTGAAAATGGTAAGATCTTTAATGTTAGGTCCTTACCACTGTTGTCTAAGACTTTGCTTTTCCACCATATCTCATATGATTCCGTCATCTTTTGTTAATTTTTTTTAAATTTCTCACTTTTGCACCTAATACAGTTATCAAAAAAGTTATCTATTCCCTATCTATACTAATCACTAAATGGCAACTCCATGGTTGTTTAGTGCGTGCTTCCAGATATCACAGATATGTAAATATTCTCGAGATACCTTTTTCTCCTCCACGAGATTAGAATGGGATGTGGTTCTAGGGTGCGACAGGAGTTTGCAAAGGAGAAGGAGTGAGGGAATTTATCCACGAATAAAAACTTACAAATGCAAAGCAATATAACTCAAACATTTCCCCATAATACTACTCTGAAGGACCATCAGCGCCATCAGACAGTGATACTAAATATTATGAGATTAAACAACTAAGAGACCCAGCAGCTGCCATGCTGAATAATTGCAGTAAGTTAAAGCTGTCAAAGTAGGCTGATGTAGAATCAGTCAGGCGTAAATCGAATTGCATCTGCAATGGATAAAATGGTTTGTTCCACTGGGCTTCTCCTGTTTTCTTTGTTTACCGCTATATATATATATATATATATATATATATATATATATATATATATATGCAAGATATGGGAGGATACCGATAAAATACTATGCAAGATATGGGAGGTGCAAATACGGACAAAAATGCCGTTAACACCACCCTCAAAGGAACGCAACAGGTGAACAGGAAAAACGTGCATCAAAGAGGCCTACCAATTTTTCAGACGTAGCCAACACAATTCAGCTGCTAAATACCATCCAGTAAATACAAAGTCAGCTGACAAATATAGGAATCCGAGAGCCGGAGAGAAGGCACGCACGAAGCTACTTCATGCGTTATCCGGACAACAGGTACCGACAAAGATAAAGAGAGGCAAATTCTCGGAGGACCACAAGACAACGAAACCGGCACTACTATTGGGAAACGAATCGAATGTATGTGAAAATGATAGAGGAAAAATAAAAATAATCCTAGCCAACATTCAGGGCCTTAAATCAAATCATTCCCCGGACAAAGTTTTATACCTGAAAGGACTCGTGCAAGAAACCGGAGCAGACTTTGCATGCCTCAAGGAAACCCATCAAAAGGACTGCCAGGCGAACTGTGAAAACTGTGAGTTTTGTATTGATAAAAAAGAAAAACAAATTGACAACTATAATATCCTCCGAGCCGACAGAACAGTGAGACGGAAAGGAGTCTATTTACACACGCGAAAGGCATATGGCAGAAATGACTATAAGTACCTCAAACAGCTACGTAGAATGTGTAGCAGCAAAAGTTGAAAAATTAAATATGGTACTAATTGTAATGTATAGACCCCCGAACACGCTAACCTCAAAATTCTCTGATTCCATTACAGAGGTAAGAAACTGGGTAAAAGATCTACACTCTCCAACCCCAAATATTTTTCTCTGTGGTGATTTTAATTTTCCATTTAAGAAATATAAAAGGATAAGAAAAAATATATGCGTACACCATGACAAGGGGGGCACACGGGAAGACCAGGAGCAGGTAAAAATGCTCGTAGCTCTGGCTGATGAATTTATGTTAACACTGTAACTAAGAGAAAACACAAAAAAAAACCAACTGCCTAGATTTGGTGTTCACAAACAATAGCAACCTAATTGATAATGTAGAAATATCCCCAACTATAATATCGGATCACAACATTATTGAAATAACCAATACAAAAGCAACAAGAAAGGAAAGAACACGAACAGCAGAAAGAAGCAAATTCGAAATTTTTAATTTTCACTCCAAAGCTATAAACTGGGAAGATGTTGCATCCAGCATGGAAGTAATAGATTGGAAATCGATCTTCGAGGCCAAGACAACGGAAGAGATGCTAATGACCTTCGAGGAGAAGACGCTGGAAATTGTGGAAAGACATGTCCCAAAAATATAACAAAGGGGAAAAAAAGCAGGTTCGAGAGACAAAAGAGGTCATTGTTCAGAAAGAGAAAAAGAGTGACTTCAAAATTAAGTAACTGCAAAGATAACAACATCAAAAAAATCTTAAATGATAAACTGGAGAGTATCGATTGCATACAGGAACTAATTGAGAAGCATACAGAACAAGAAGAAGGCGACGCTATAGAGGCGATAAAGGTTAACTGAAAGTACTTCTATAATTTTGCAAAAAGGAAGTCGAAAAACCATGCGACTATTGGACCTTTGAAAAACGAAGACAGTGCTTTATCTGATCTAACAGAAGTATCCGAAATATTAAGAGCTCAGTACGAATCATCTTTAAGTATCCCAAAAACTGACAAACTGATATGCGATAGAAACGCGTTATTTGAAGAAGAACTACAAGGGGAAAGTATAACGGACTTCGACTTTACGACAGATGATATTACACAACTATAGGGAAACTAAAAGCACACTCAGCGGCAGGACCGGACAAATGGAATGCCACACTGTTCAAAAACTGCAAGAATGCAATCGCTGAGCCCCTATATTGGATATGGTGATGATCATTAAACACGGGAGAAATACCGGGCATCGTGAAGAGCGCGAACATAGTCCCAATATATAAAGGAGGAGATCGATCCGAGGCCAAAAAGTATAGGCCAGTGTCGCTTACATCTCATCTCACTAAAATATTAAGCCCAAAGACCTAAGCAACACGAGGGGTGTTCAGTGGACATCTTCAAAAGAAGATGAGACGCCTGGCTCAGAACAATCCCCGATGAGACAGGCGTACCTGACTATGTGAAGTGGAGAGTACAAGAAACCAACTAACTACTTCACCAGGTCAACTCGAGAGGAGGGGCGACAAACATGACCTTCGTGAAATGAGGAATCATCGCGCGGAACATTTGAAAGGAAAGGTTGAAAGGTATATATATATATATATATATATATATATAAACAGTGACCTTGAAATAGCGGGCATACGAACGAATGAACGAGTGAATTTTAACTACATAAACGGTTCAAAATATTTTCAAAAGGCCAGGGAAAGGCTCTGAAATCTTAAATGAAAGACCAAGTAAATAAATAGGTTTTATTACTTTAGATATATTTACAAACTTACACGCTTACATGTTTTAAAGGGACAAGGAGTGGGCACTCCTTTTAGCATCCCCATCTCGTTCCCCTCTCCCGCCCTACCCCCATCATATACACTGCGAATTTTCCGTTTAATAGTAAAAGTTTTGACGGTGATCGCGGGAAACGTATGTTTCATTACGGTATAATCGTACAGTGACTCCGCGTGTATACTTTTTGTGTCATAAAAACAGTTACATAATTAATGTGAAAAGATGCCTGAACATCGAACCGTTGGTATCCAGAGCATGATTTAAAGGGACGAAAAAGTGGGACCCCTTTCGGCGTTCCCCCCCATCGCCACCCCCAACCAGCCCCCACCAGCTACGCTCCCCCGCAAGCCGTTACAGATACAATGGGGTCGTCTGCTGTAAATCTTGTAGAAAATCCTCTGTTATGTTTCATATTCGACAAAGTAGATCATATTAGTCAGACCTTCTTGTATCTGTCTGTCATGATTTTTATGATTCAGAAGAAATAGAACATGCGAGGGTACAATTAAACACCCTGTTCGGTGCTTCCCTCCCAACTCGTAGAGGTAATTCTAAAAACGAGAATACCCTGAAAGACATTATAAATAAAGTGTCGACCCTCCGGGATAATGAGAATAATATTACCTTTTACGTTACTAACTTCCATAGAATACCGGTAATCTCTATGGGTGACGTAAACGTCTCGGTGCTCCTCAAACAGTATAATGAGGTACAAAAGTCGATAGTTGAACTGAAACACCAACACGTGGTGTCAAATCAGAAAAACGCGATTTCGATAGAACAGTTCCGGTCAGAGTTAGATGCGTTGAAAGAGACGCTCCTCCCAAAGCCAGTTACTCGGAAGTAGTTCAGCAAGCCAGATCTCCAAGAAGCGTGTCGGGCAGCGAGGGAAACGAAATCCCCGCCTCCAACTCCCCCCTGAAGGTGGGGTGGAAACGCAGCATGCAGGGGTAGCGGTCAACCCCCTCCCGTTCAGGAAAGGACTCCTGCTCCCGATCTCACAATGAGGAACAGGGACGGTCCAATGCCGAGAGTCGAGGCATCATTGCCCTCTTCCCTGCCTCCCACTGCAGAGGAGAGGTGTTCGATTACGCCTCGCTCGGTACGCAGTTCCCCCCCTCCCACCGAAGAAGGAGAGGCACGCGCGGCCGTCAGGGTATAAACACCGCTAACAGACCCTCACCAAGCCACAGAGTAAGGGAGGGGCCTCCTATCCCCCAAAGGTTGTGCCACCCATCCCCCAGGCAGGCGAACCCTGCCTCAGGGAGATCGAGGGAGCAGGACGGGTGGGTAACTGTTAATAGGCGCCAGTCCCAAAGGTCTCCTCAACCGGTCTCCGCGGCGAGGCCACCGATGGAGAATCTCACCCTATTTGTGTCGCGAATTCAGCTCTCGAACGAGGCAAGCGATATTCGACACATGATAGAAGAAATCATTGGTGAACACAGTATAGTGATAGTTAATAAACTAAACACGAAATCTCCGTATTATAACTCTTTTAAAGTAATAATTAAAGGTGTAAATGCGCATTTCAACCCGTATAATATGAGTCAATGGCCGACGGTATTATTGTTAAGGAGTTTATTCACTTTTCCAGGAGATTTGATAACAGGCAAAATAATAATAATAATAATAATAATAATAATAGGCGCCCTAACGGTAATGCCTGAAAGTTGTACTGTGTATAATAATAATAATCTTACTAATAATAAATTTTCTATCAGTCATGGCGGATAACTTGTTGAAAATAGTCTCATATAATGTAAGGTCAGTGAGGAATTCAACTGTAGATGTTCATAAAATCTGCGACAGTGCAGATTTGATACTCCTGCAGGAGCACTGGCTACCTAAGCAAGAGCTAAAATTCCTCTCTACCATCCATGATGACTTTATGTACCATGCGTCATCAGCAGTAGACTTGTCAGATGAATTAATGTACGGTAGGCCTTTTGGTGGTGTTGCTTTCTTATTAAGGAAAAATTTGTCAAAACATATAAGATTTTTAACAAGCGATAACGTAAGGTTGTTAGGCATTGAATTACAAGTGAACAATGATTGCATATTAATTGTAAACTGCTATTTACCATACAACAACGGCAGTAATCTAGATGAATACATTGATTTGCTGTACAAAATTAAGTCATTATCAGATAACCCCAAATATTCTCACTGTATAATAATGGGGGACTTTAACGCACATGTGAACTCGGAATTCTTTGGAGAATTGGGTAACATGTGCGAGTCGGCCAATTTAAGTATAAGTGATGTAGATGTATTAGGGGTAGCCAGTGGTAATTTTACATACGTTAGCGATATGAGTGGTACCACCAGGTGGATTGATCATTGTCTCACTAGTAATAATCTAAAGGATCGAATTGTTAGAGTTCATATTTTGCATGATTTCCTTCTTTCTGATCATAGACCATTAGAAATATTAATTAACGTTACCAATTTATGCGCAACACGACTTAACAAGAACTCAATAGGTAAGAATAATCGCGTCGATTGGTCCAATGTTAATATGCAGCAGAGAATAGAATACAAAGACAGAACATGTCACCTCTTTAATAATTTAGAAATTTTGCACCTTGCCTGTAATAATCCTTGCTCAAATGATTCTCACTGTAAACTCATAGATAGGTATTATAGTAAGATAATATCCCTGTTAAGAGAAGCAGGAAGCCCCTTGATTAAATCTTACAACTATCATACTAAGGTTATTCCTGGATGGAATGATTTTATTGCCCCCCTGAAGAGGGAATCGAAAGACGCCTATGATTTGTGGTGCTTTCATGGTAGACCCAGATTAGGACCAGTATACATAAATATGTGTAGAAGTCGGGGTCAGTATAAGGCGGCCATAAGGCGATGTAAACAGGAAGAAGAGTCTATTCGAGCATCAAAAGCCTGTGAAGCTCGCATAAATAACGATAATAACAAATTTTGGAAATTTGTTAAGAATCAAACGGGTGTCAAAAATGTCCTCCCTCCGACAATCGATGGGGTGTCGGGGGAGGATGAAATTGCAAAGCTGTGGAAAAACCACTACTCTAACATTCTTAATAGTGTGAGTAGGGATAATCTTAAGATAGATTGCAGCGAAACGATTGTGGGAGGGACAAGGGAAAATATTTTGATATCATTTTCTGAAGTAAAGAGGTTAATTAAAGAGTTAAAGACTGGTTCTGCGTCAGGGGTAGATGACTTATCGAATGAGCACTTAAAATATGCAAATGACGTAGTATGTCTGCATATATCATTGCTCCTATCAGCCATGCTTGCTCATAGCTATATCCCTGCAGAGTTCATGAGGGTATATATCTTGCCCCTGGTCAAAAATAAGTACGGAGACATTCTGTCCAGCAATAATTACAGGCCTATTGCTGTCGCTTCCTGCTTCTCGAAACTACTAGAAAAACTCTTGTTACTCCGATTAAATGATTTCCTATGGACATCTAATCAGTTTGGCTTTAAAAGGTCCCACTCAACTGACCTGTGTATCTATGTACTTAAAGAAACAATATCTAAATACATTGACAGTAATTCAACCATTTATAGCTGTTTCCTTGATATAAGTAAGGCATATGATAGGGTGAACCACAATATTTTATTTGCAAAACTAGAAGACAGGAAGGTTCCCATGTACATATTAAATTTATTGAAATTTTGGTATTCCCACCAATCTTTCACTGTTAGGTGGGGCAATGTACTATCCGAGTGTTTTGGCTCCTCTTGCGGGGTGAGACAAGGCTCCTTGCTCTCCCCTATGCTGTTTAATGTGTATATTGACGGATTAATTGCTTCACTTAATGAGGCAACAGTAGGATGTTGTATAGATAACACAAGGATAAATAACTTAGTTTATGCCGATGATATGGTGTTAATAAGTCCCTCTGTTAAAGGTCTGGATCGGCTACTAAAGTCTGCGAAGTGTATTCGCAGAAACATGATATTCTTTTTAATGTTACAAAAACTAAGGTTATGCAATTTCATCCTAAAAGCTGTAATCAGCCAGCTGATATAAGGTTTAAAATGAATGGTGAAGTAATTGAGGAAGTACAAGAGTTTAAGTATTTGGGTCAAACTATTACCAGCTCCTTGAGTGATGACTCGGATATAAGAAAACAATCTCGAAGCCTGTGTGCTAAAGCGAATATGACCATAAGGAACTTTCGTTTCTGTACAAGTGAAGCTAAAGACACACTCTTTCGTACTTTCTGCAGTAATATATACGGTCAGCAACTCTGGGTGATTTATAAAAAAGGTTCTGGCAGAACCCTAAATTTGCTGTACAACAGGTCTTTTAGACTCTTACATAAATTACCCCCGAGATGCTCAGCTTCGCAAATGTTTGCTACCCGCAATGTCCCGAGCTTCCCGGAGGTAACAAGACGTGCTCAACACAGTCTAATGCAAAGAATTAAAAAATAAACCAACCCGATCATCCAAGCTATCCATGAGGCCTGCCATTTATCCTCTAAGCTATGAACTTCTTGGTACGAAAACGTCTGTCTGTAGCTCCACTTAACTTCGACAGTGCAGTATTATTTCTAATCAATTGTATATATTTCTACCCGTTGTGTAGTGGTAGCATATCTGACCGGCAATCGGAAGATCCTGGGTTCGATTCCCGGGCGGTCACCTCATTTTTCATTTGTTCGTTATTTCTCTTCCTCGTGTGCAGAACACTCCTCTATACTTACGTCGTTTCTATACATTAATATACTGCGTGGTCATTGCAGTTAAATATATATATATATATATATATTGCTTGTTCACTGAAGAGGTAACACATGTTTCGTTTGAGGTATTTAGATCAGAATAAAGGACTGAAGAAGAAACCAAAGAAGGAAATAAAAGTGTCGACAAGAGAGGACCAGAACACGAAAAAAAATAGAGAAACAGAAAGAGTGACGAAATCAACACACGAAAAGGGCGAAATTGAGAGTGGCAGTGAGATACCAAAATTCAGATAAGACGTTCAAACGAACACGCGTAAATAGCGAAGAACAAGAGGGCAACCCAAACAGGATAAAGAGGTTATCTCGAAAAAGAAATGGGGAGAAATGGGAACGATAAATAGGTAAAAAGTGCTGCTCCCAACACCTCCCAAAAACTCAAAGGACAATAAAAATAATGATAATGAATCTATGAGTGCAGACCATGAACCAAATTCTTTTCGACACAATAAAGCAACTAAGCCTCATACAACACATGTAATGGACACAGTTGATAATCTTCAAACCGATTCGTTATCAGGCAAGAAGGTAGCAAAACAGAAACGGAAACGAATCTTTTCCGGAGCACCAAAAGGTTATGAAACACGCGACAACGAATTTGGAATGAACGAGGGACAACATAAAACTGACAACAAATATGGTGTTGGAAAATATACTGATTTCTCGGTATGAATCAGTTTTGAGTACCCCACAGAGTGAAAAGTGGTCTCTGATTCCAATACCTTCTTTGAAGGAAGGGTACAAAGAGAGAATATAAGCAGGACAAAATGATAATGTCAACACTTAAAGATACTGTACGTGCACATGTTGAAAAGGAAAGGTCTTGTGGCACTGAAGAAGGATCGAGGTGTGAACATGAATACAGTGATCGTTCAGTAAGTTGGTGCGCTCCCTAACACATCAAACGTTGTTTTGGAATACCTGAGAAAACGTTTGCCAGGAGTTCGACTGATCTCGGGATGTACTGACAATCCATGGGCACCAAACTCGATAGATTTGTCACCCCTTAAATTCTTAATCTATCAGTATCTGAAAGCGAACGTTTATGAGAACAATTCTCAGACACTGGATGAGCTAAGGATGAACATGATAAGGGAGGTACCACGTATCCCAACAGAGATTCTTGGAAGTGTTTGCGAACTTCATTGTCCGAGTCGTCTCTCTTATCCACTGCCACGATGTTTGGATCGAGCACGTTATAAACTATTGACTTGTTATTGTTGGAAACAAAACAGTGATCCTTTCTCATTTATTTAAGCTAAAAATAAACAGAATCGACTCGAAAGCAAAAAAAATCGGGTTTCAAATTCAAAGTTCCACATCATTTTGGGACACCCTAGTTAAATGTTTCATACAACATCAAATAAACGTAATCTTAGTATTACTGTAAGGTAGTCCATTAACTTCAATACAATATTACCATGTCAAAATTTGCGACACTTCTTACTCTTATTTCATTACTGTTAAAATGTAAACAATGAAATATGACATTAATATTAGTGTAAACAGTGGGAGTTTAATATGGTATATTGGAGTGTTGTGTCAATATATATACACATACAATATAGTTAACATATTTTCAACTTTCTAATTAATTTAAACCTACTTAATTACAGACATAATCAGACGTAAAATCATTAAACACAATAAAACGAGAAACTGCTAGCACGCAGTCAAAGATTAAAGTTATTATTTTGAGATTTTAGAAGAAGGTTTATCCTTTTCCTGAGTGTGACCTTTGAGCGATTTCTGTAGTTCCATCATTCCTCTGCAAACGAGTTCTTCTTCCAAAGGAAGACCCGAAATGAGGACTCCGATGGGAAGTCCAGTTGCTCCTCGCGTTGCCTGTCAGTTATTAGTAATATACTGTATTAAACAAAGTTTGGTTAATTAACGATCTAACTAAAACATTTCCTGAGAGAAAAGAAGTATTTGTAGACCAAAAATAACTAATAAATAGTCGGTACTGAATGATGCCAAGTATGAAAGTCTAACACGCAAATTCTGACTAGATATAAGGGAATATTTTGTTTTTACATCTGAATTCGCTGATATATAGAATTCACATAAAATTCACGGGTAACACAAATAGAAATCAGAGGTATATTGATGTTCTCTAATTTAGTTTTCGTACTTCACCATTGCGAAATTCCTTTATTAGAAAGACGCTTATTTTAGCAATAAAAAAAATTGGAAATTGAAAAACAAATTCTGAACCCACAACTGCGAGATAATAGTTTCTTAACTCTTCTTCTTGACAGGGGATGCCTTATAGGCTTTACCATAATCACTGGGGTATGACTGATCCCCCATTCTTAATTTGTTTATAAAAAAACTGTTGGGGAAACGTAATCTTGCATTTTCGAAAAAATGTAACCATAAATTACGCATTAGCATTATTTACTAAACATTAAAAAGAAAAAAAAATCGAAATCACAAAATCTGACCCCCAAAAATTTAACTGCAAAAAATAAATTTTTATTTTTAAAAATAATGACAGAGTCTATACATTACATAAGTGGGTCAGTGAGAACGGTAGTGTAAAACCTAATAGTTATACTGTCTCGATCTTCGGATGGTTCACAAAAATCCATGTACCGGGATCAGGATCACTCCTCGAACTTGATTAAGCCTTTTCAGCCTCAATGGAATTTAACATTCTCTATTATTCCGTTTGAAAATTAGTGTTTGTAATGGAATGTTTGTTCTTTCACAAACTGGTGCATGAATAATAAAATAATAAAACAACGGAAATGACTATTTTAAATCTTACGGAAAATGCAAACATAGCTAAAGAGAACAAAGGCATAACGATAGCATTATTTATGGATTCGAGTAAGGCTTTTCATGTAACAGACCATAATATTGTACTTAAATTATATTGTTGCGCCATTAGTGGAGCTATTAGTGATTGGTTTGAAATTTATTTCCCAAATAGATCATTTTGTATCAGTAAATAAGGTGTGCTCAACTAAAACGCTTGTCAAACATGGTGTAGAACAGAGTTTATTCTTGGGTCCACTGTTATTTTTATTATATACAACCGTTTTTCCACACTCATCTGATACACTTAACTTTATAATGTTTGCAGATGGTACAACTTTCTTTTTCTTAACAAGATGTTAAGTCATCTAAGAATATACTGTATTTAAATCAGAATTTATCAATGTAATGAAATGGTTGACCACCAATAATCTCTTCCAAAATAAGAGTAAAACAAATTTCATGAGTTTTACTAATAAACGAAATTTGTATTTTAATGAACTGAATGTTGATGAAATCGCTGTAAAGGAGTTTGCTGTAACAAAATTTCTTGGTGTAATGCGGAAATTACAATTCTAACTCATTTAGTTACACTGAATAGAGTCACCTGTTTGGCAATGAAATGGAGACGATCCTTTTCTGGATAATCTTCCAACATTTGCTGGTCAGCTTCACTTTCTTTTGTAACAGGAACAGATCCCGACGGGAAATCAAGGTAGTTGAAGAGAGCAGTATAGATGAAGGCAGCTGTAGGCAGTATACAGTAATTGATAATCCTTTGCATATTTTTTCGACAATTGGTTTTCTGGCTAAATTATTATAATTGTTAAAGAAATACAACGGCAGAATTGAATTTTAGAAGATATTTTTCAGTCATTTTCGCCCCCCCCCCCACACAAACAAGTTTGAGCAAAATACTGAAGTTCTGTACAATATATGCCTTTTAAAAATCGAAAGTAACACAAATATAACCTTGGTTTTGCTTCCGTCCGAATTGTTCATTCTGACGAAGAGCAAGCTTGTCACTCCATTTTAGACCTACAGTTTCACGTGGCTTCCGAACCACGCCTTACCAACAGCCCAGCGTCTTAACCACTAGGCTACCCAGGGTACCTAGTTAGCTACCAACCAAATTTTTATTTTGTGGAAGGATGAACAGTTGGGTTTTGTTGCACGCTGCCTGCCGTCACCGAGTCTCGATCGCGGGGCCGATGGATTCGTAGTCAGCGACGCTAGCCACGACACCTCCGAGCCGCATATATATATATATATATATACACACACACATCAGTAGAAATATATATATATACACCAAGACAAGGGGGGCACAAGAGAAGACCAGGAGCAATCAAAATTGTTGATGGCTCTAACAAACGAATTTATGTTGAAACAAGAAATAACAGAAAACACCAGGAAAAATAACTGCTTAGACCTGGTATTCACGAATAAACGAATTTGATTGTTGACTTAAAAATAACTCGAACAGACCACAACATAATCGAGATATCAACAAATATGACAAAAACATTAAAAAAAATACCCATAATGAAGTTAAAAGCAAATTTGGGACCTTTAACTTAAACTCCAAGACTATGCTGATGCTGATGTAACAGCAGTTTGGTTTTGAGCTGTATTATTTTGTCTAGATTTTTACATTTAAGTCATTGATGATTACGTATAGCTATTCTAAAAAGTGGATATTTGTTTTATTGCCAACTAATTTTATTCATGAGTGAAATGGTTGAGGTGAAAGCGAACATGGTCTACATTTTAACCTAATTTAACTCTATCACAGAGTTACAAGGAGTTACAAGGAAAAGAAGTACCTCAAAAGGCCTTGCGGCCCATACCGAGGAGGTACCAATGGCAACGGGTGCCAGGGAAAATTTTGTCTTTCAACTATGCTACCAGTAGTAGAAAACTGGATAGAAAAGTAGAAGGCTCTCTCCCCACCCTCCGCTCCCTCCCTGCCAGAGGCAGGTACGGAAAAAGGTTGAAGAAAATACCTTGACCCTGGAAAAGTAGCCAAGGAAATTTTACAGGAAAGTGGAGAATATATAAATAGCTCTATATTTACCTTGCTCACAGAGACACCGTGCAAGCGAACTCCTGCAGTTTTCTTATGTTTTAATCTTAAACTATCAACGTGTTAAAGTAATTCCCACATATACTAGTCCTAAATCGTTTCAAATCCAACTTCTAACCATTGTTGCGAGTTGGGTTATCATTTGAACTAAACATGCTTCTAAAATCGACATCTTTGAACCCGCGTCACGTAAGCGTCGATTGTAGCCCATATGCCTAACGAAAGGGATTAACTTTGTGGCATTTTTCGCCAGTTTCCAATTCACCTACCTACTTCCCCATCAATACCCAGCGCGCGCACTTCGGCCATTAGCCGGCAGTGAGGTACCTTATCAAAGGCGTTCTAATCAATCGCCCCACTCTTATCATACTCACTCAACATGACGTAGAAAAACTCGAGCATGATGGTGAGACACGACCTATGACGTCTAAACCCATGTTGGAGTCCCCAAGTAGCTTGTAGGAATCCAAATGGTCAACAATCCTACTCGCTATTATCCCCTCTAAATATTTACCTACAACTGAAGTTAAATGGTGTTATTTATAGAGGTTCCAAGCCTCTCTTCCCACGCATGAGATAGCAGTAGCGAGAGAGAGAGAGAGAAAGAGAGAGAGAGAGAGAGAGAGACACACACATTGTGAAGAAATCAGATCTCACATGGCTCAAATAGAGTGGAAAACAGTTTTCAAGAATAAAACAACCGAAGAAATGCTATCAATCTTAGAAGAGAAGACGCTGGGAATTTTAGAAAAATATGCTCCGAAAGCACAGCTAAAAGGAAAGAGGAACTGGTTCGAGAGGCAAAAGCGAACAATATTCTGCAAAAGAAAGAGGGTAGCAGAGAAATTAGTAAACTGCAGAGAAAACAATACGGGAAAAGTAATACAAGAAAAACTGGAAAATATCGATAGAGCAATGCAAACCTTAATTCACAGCCATATAGAAAGGGAAGATGAAAAGGCGGTAGAAGTAATAAAGGAAAACCCAAAATATTTCTATAGCTGTGCGAAAAGAAAAACAAAAACGTGCGCCACTATCGGGGCCCTAAAGAAGGGAAATAATGAAGTAAATGACGATATAAGAGAAATATCCGAAACACTGAGAGCCCAATATGAATCTATCTTCAGTATCCCAAAAAGTAACAAAGTAATACCAGACATAGATACATTCTCTGAAGAGAAATTGCGAGATTGTATAACAGATTTTGATATTATCCCAGAAGATATAGCGCAAGTATAGGACAAATGAAATTACACTCAGTGGCAGGTCTAGAAAAATGGAATATTATTGATTAAAAACTGTAAAAATGAAATAGCTACACCCATATATTGGATATCTTTTCCAAATCTCAAGGAAAGAACTATAGACCAGTGTCTTTGACATCCCCTCTTACGAAATTGTTTGAAAGATTAGTTGGATACAAAATATATGACTTCTTGGAGACACAGGAAAGACTCAACGAAAATCAGCACAAATTCCGATAAGGAAGATCTTACCTATCACAAGAGGGTAGCGGTGCCTATAACAATATCCTAGACGCACTTGAAGGCAAAGAAACCTACGATGTCATATACACGGATTTTACTAAAGCTTTCAACAAATGTGGTAATGATATAATAGCGCATAAAATGAAACATATGGGAATAACAGGCAAAATTGGAAACTGAATCTACAACTTCCTCAGAGAACGTATACAGGTCGTTAAAATTCAAGATATATCATTATCAAAATCGGAAGTGCGCAGCTCGGTGCCGCAGGGAACAGTATTATCACCGCTCCTTTTCATTATCATGCTTACAGACATAGACAATGAAGTAAACAGCACTAGTATAGTAACATCCTTTGTAGACGACACAAAGATCAGTAGAAAAATCAGCGATATAAAAGGGGTGGAGGCATTGCAGAGGGACACGAACAAAATATACAAATGGTCAGAAGAGAACATGACATTTAACACCGAGAAATTTCAGCTCTTGAGATATGGTAGAAATGAGGAACTTAGACATCATATTATGCCCCAGACAGACAGGAAATTCATAGAAGCACGAAAACAATAGATTTGGGAGTTATAATGAGCGAAGATGCGAAATTCGAGACACAAAATCAGATAGCGATAAATAAAGCAAAATGAGTCGTGGAATAGGTACTAAGAATCTTTAAAAGAATGGACAAGACAATAATGATTCCCCTGCTGAAAACACTGATCATACCAAAACTTAAATACTGCTAAGACTTGACGTCCCCATACAAGAAGGAAAAATTAATAAAGTAGAAGATATTCAGCGATATTTCACAGCCAAGATCGATGGCTGCAAATAACTCAACTACTGGGAAAGACTAGTAAACTAGGTCTGTATTCCCTGTAAACAAAAAGCGAGAGGTATACCATAATCCATAATCTACCATAATCTACATAATCTACTAAACCCAGTTACCACCGAAAAAACACTGGAAAATAGGAAAGGCAGATTGTGTAGTGTTCCCAAACTAAAGGCCCGTCAAGGGACCTCCTCAGCACTGAAAGAAAACAACTTGGTGTTTCGGTGCGACGTTGCCATCAATCACCGGCGTCATCTCACTTTGGCGGTTTGTGAAGTGATTGTATTCAAATAATTTGATACTGAACGTGGTAGAAATTTATTTATGTACGTCTTTCTACACAATTTCCTTCTTGAATATAATTAGAAGATGCTGATGTAAAAGCAGTTTGGTTTTGAGCTGTATTATTTTGTCTAGATTTTTACATTTAAGTCATTGATGATTACGTATAGCTATTCTAAAAAATGGATATTTGTTTTATTGCCAACTAATTTTATTCGTGAGTGAAATGGTTGAGGTGAAAGCGAACATGGTCTACATTTTAACCTAATTTAACTCTATCACAGAGAGAGAGAGAGAGAGAAAGAGAGAGAGAGAGGGAGAGAGAGAGAGAGACACACACACACACACACACACAGACACACACACACACACACACACAAACACACACATACGCACACACATACACACAGAGCACTAATTTCCTTAAACTACATCGTGAAACACACGGTCTTAACTCCATTTTATTAAATGGCTCCACAGGGAAGATTGCCTAAGGGGGGTTTTCTAAGCCTTCATCCTTCTCCTTAAAAAGTCGTTGTTTTAAATACTTATCGCTGATTGGTTAATGTCACTTTTTGGTTAACCATTCATGTTTCGCATTGGGACTTTTATGCCCCCCGAAAAAAATGTTTTAATTTGTATTAATCATAATTAATTTCTTATTTGAACTCAATACTTTTCGCTCTTTTCATTAATAAATATAATAAATTTCATATTTTAATCACATACACTAGACAAGTGCTTTGTGGCATACCCTATATATATCTATCTATATATATATATATATATATATATATATATATATATATATATATATATATATATATATATATTATATATATATATATTTATATAGATAGATATATATATATATATAGCTGCAGAGACGTCTACAGATACTTTTGCGACTTCATTGAAGTTCTTAGTGGCACGTTCGAGCTCATCATGTAACAACGTTGTAATAGGTCGCATTGGCCTCGTGACATTCCTCTAACTTTATACAAATATTCTCAGTTCCTTGCGAGTTATTATAATATTTAAATCATTATTCAAGTGCACATTTATAACATTTCAACTCGTTCATTCATTCTGTGAACTTGTATTCAACTTGAATTGAAGCAACTGTAACGTTTATTTCTTTCACTTAAATCTCTGTTTTGTTTAATACAGGAAGAAAATTCAGTCTATTAATTTCCTAATTAATTGATCTGAGAAGATCTGGTGACGTCGAGCCTTAAGCAATCATTAATTTGACTTGTAATAAATTGGGTAGAAGGGTGGTTGCGAGGTAGGAAACAGAGGGTGGTCGTTGATGGGGCGGAGTCGTCTTGGGCTAATGTAGCGAGCGGCGTTCCTCAGGGTTTTGTATTGGGCCCCTTGCTTTTTCTTATATATATTAACGATTTAGAAGTTGGCCTAGTCAGTACAGTTTCAAAGATTGCGGATGACACGAAGTTGGGTGGTAGGGCAATTAATGACGAAGATAGAGGTAAAATCCAGGAAGATCTGAATAAAATCATAGATTGGTCAGTCACATGACAAATGAGATTTAACGTCGATAAGTGCAAAATTTTATATATAGGTCCGCGTAACGGTAATTTTATGTATAGTATTTCATGGGAGGAGTTTGCAAGCGTAGAACAGGAAAAAGATTTAGGAGTTATAGTCAATGGTGATTTAAAAATGGCGAAACAAAGTACAGGAGCGGTCAATAAAGCGAACAAAGTGCTAGTTTTAATAATTAGGAATTTTGAGTACAAATCGCGCGATATTATTGTTCCTCTTTATACATTATTAGTTGGACCCCATTTGGAGTACGCGATCCAATTATGGAATCCGCATATGCGCAAAGATATAGACAAAATCGAAAGAGTTCAAAGACGAGGAACTAAGATGATTCCGTCGCTTAGGTCAAAGTCGTACGAAGATAGGTTTAAGGAATTAAAATTGACTACACTCAAGACTATGAGGCTTATGGGTGATCTAATCCAGGTTTTTAAAATTATGAGTGTGTTCGATAACGTAAATAGAGATAGCTTTTTCGAAATATCACACTATAGTAGAACTAGAAATAATGGGTGAAAGCTGTCAAGTAGAAGGTTCGAGACAGCAGTTGCCAAAAACTTTTTTACGCATAGAATAGTAAATAGCTGGAATAGTTTGCCAGTAGAAGTAATTAGTAGCACATCTATAAACATGTTTAAAAATTGATTTGACGCATATGTTGATAGATTGGGTATAGTTTAAGGTAGTAAAATTAAGGTTTTTGTGGTTCGAAACCCACGTAAAATTGTAGGTCCCGTCCACCACCACGGAGGACATGCGCAATACACAATTACAAACACATTTAGGTAGACCAGCCATGAGTGGATACTTACGCCCTATAATAGCTGGGATATATTTTTGAGGTGCTGGAATAGCATAGGCAGGAGAGAGAATGAGGTCTATCTTGTTCTTCTTCATGCTGTTCGTAATCTCGTTTCTAATTTGGTCTCTCTTAAACAAGTGCTTCCACAGTACGTACGAGTCAGAGCATTCGGCTGGAAAATATACAGCATTGTAGTATCATTTACAAATAATAATTCAGCGATGCATTAATATGAATGCGTTAAAAATTAACATTTTAGACAAGAACTTTAATTTGAATGTTTACTGCCTAAATATATTTGTTAATTTAGTGAAACTAATTAACATTTGAACAGAACCAGTCTTAGACATTTGACGGCCGTAGTTGAACTTATATCTGATTGCCTTTCATTTTACCACTTTTGTACGTTTTTACTTTTAGAGCATCAAGTACAAATATAACAAAAAGAATATTATTGCTGTCACAAAATTTTAATCCTTTAAAAATGCGTTATCAACACACATGTGAAGGAAAGGTTACTGCAGTGTAAATGTTAATTTTTCGCTCTTTCGTTCAAGCAAATTCTGCAATCAAATCTGAATGGTCCAGTGATGATGCAGTGTCATTTGTTATTCAGCTTAATGAAAGGCCAAGAAGCCTTTCTTGCTTTTCATTAATTTCAGTTAGAAAAACTATGTTCAGTAGTTGCAAAAAATAAGGCTGTTTACATTCTAATACAAAGAAAGTTAGAGAACTTCATGTAGTTTTTCTTGGATTACAAGAATAAATTACTGATTTCCTTATGTCATGTAAATACAATGTGTCTGCCGGCTTCCCCATAAAATTAGCGGCCTAAGGCGACCGTTTAGTTCGCTTATGACTAAGACCGGCTCTGCATTTGAACTGTACCTATTAACAAGAGTAAACACTGAGGATAGTAGAAAAAGAATCCAAATTTACTTTGAATTAACTCAGCTGATAATGGTGACGTAAAGTGAAGGAAATATTTCATAACCAACTTTTGACATTTAGAATTCATTGTACTCCCAAATCCATAAGTCACTGAAGGATCAACTATTTCCCTTTCCATTAGCTTTTTGAGAGATTTTCCACTATCAGCAGTAAAAATATGAAAAAATTCTTTAAGAATATTGTTTAATTCTGTAATTTCAAACGGGATAACTTCATGGCCTGTCTTCTGTAGAGCTTTCTTAGCTTCATGAACTGCTCTTTTCATTCCAGGAGAAGTTGGGAAAAAGTCGATACTGTCGAAATATCCGAAAGTCAATTTTCTGTTGTCATTAAGTACCAGCTCGTCCCAACGAAGAGGTACAATATAGGAATCTAGTTCCCGCATTTCATCTCCATCTGTTAGTGCTTTCATACATTCTATCACTATGTTAACATTCCTTCCTAACACTCCGTGTGCACCGTGAACTGCATTAAGAAAATAAATAAATTAGTATATGCAGGATGATTAAAAAAAATGTTAACACTTATATGGGAAAGAATTACAGATGTCATCCAAACAGTACCACCAGAGATGTGCCTTACGGCTCTGGAAGTGACGTTTGACCGCTTTCATACATGCATAGATATCCGTGGACAGCAGTAGAGACTGTATGAAGCAGTATTTGCATCACAAAAAATGTTTACAAATAAATTGGAAAAAAAAAAAAACCATGTAAGTGTTAAACCTTTTTGAATCACCCTGTATATTACGATGGTTCTCAAAAATCGTTTTTCGAATTTTCAAGGTGTAACCTTGCAAGTTGGTGGCACCTAGTGAGAAACGAATCCTTGGAATATTTTAGCTCAATCGAATAATAAATAAGGGTTCCATTGGGGTGATGTAGTTTCCTACCTATGGCTCACAGAAATCGAAAACAAAGAAGTTCCATGAGGAGGCATCGAAGTCTCCCTTACTCATAAGTGAATATTACTCTCCGAAGGAGAGGTATTATGGTGGGTCAACCACTCATTATCGTCTAGTTTCCTGATGGACCATCTCCAGCAAGCAGCATAGTGTGGCATTTTGGAAAGTGAGCATCTTGTGCGGTGTTGCTGCAGTATTTGTACCAGAAATTGTTTCTGCTCTTCGCTCTTCAAGAGACTGTTTTTATAGTTTTACTTGAACTTCACTACCCTCCTTGCAATATCGTTCACCATCTTCAAATGGTTGACCCAGATCTTGGCTTCCTTGTAGGCATCAACTTTTCCCGCTCTCCATAATTAGTGTAAGAGAGTAAGTTAGAATACAAGCCAAGTGTTAGAAAGAATCTTTTTGTTTTCTGTCATGAAATCCGATGGTCTGCGTTTTGGTGAGTTTACTGATTCTTCCTTCTCTCGCGCTACCATCCGCCGTTTAGTGGCGAGTGGAATGTCCTGAGTAAAGAAGGCAAACGCAACCAATTCCTCACTGAGGTATGGTACTTGCCCTTCCACTACCTTGGAGATCCCTCCGTTGATTGTTTTGTAGGCATCCAACTTCTTCTGTAGTCCAAGGGTACTGATTGGAGTTGAGTCCACTATTGGTGCTCTAAACTAAGCTTCACTTAAATCAAACTACTGTCCAACTAAACTGTTGCAGATATTTGTTAACTGAATGGGTGAGGTGGAACTGTAAATGAAACATCCAAATCTTTGAAACGTCAATGACTTTCGCCATTGATTGATGTATCAGCCGAGGTGCCATGACCAACTTTAGCATCTCTGGGTGGCTATCTTTGAGGTGGGATTCAGCAATAACTGCCATCACGAAAGAGAGAACGTCGCTGTTAACTTCATCTTGCTCTATCAGAACTTGAGCCGTCACCTCGATGTCTATTCCATTTTCAAACGCTAAACAACAACTGATGGCCATTCCTTCGAGTTTCTGGAACTGAGGAATTTCAGTTATATTCGAAGGTCTAAAGCAGTTTTTGAAAACATTTCCAACGACCACCTCCAAGACATTGTGCCTGCATTGAAAGTAGAATAGGTTTCTATCAAACTTCGTCTCATTCAGAGCATTTCAATCGAGGCTCCGTTTTCTACTCCTGCAAGTATTTCACTACTACTGTCGACATGAATTCTCCTCTGCCATTTCTAAGATTTGCAACTCCGAAACGGAGACCAGAATTGGTAGTGTATCCACCATTTTATTGTCATTAAAATCTGGAATCAATTTCCCATTCCAGTGGAAGACGAAGAAGAGAGAGATCCAGATCCGGTTCCGAACTTTCCGAATAGAGCCGCTATTTTGTAACAAAGTCTCAACCTCTTGGCCTACACTTTGAGCCGTAGGAGCGACCATGTAAATAGCATTGCGATCAATGAAGCCAACACTGACGTAAGGATATTCGTGAGTCTTCGCGGCTTGTCCCAGTCATCCATATTACCTAGTATCATACTTTTTGCAGATGAAGAACGGTATCATTTGTTTTATCGAAAGTTCCATTCCGAAGATCGACTCGGAAACTAAACAAATTAGAGAAGCATTGGTGGAGTGACGGGTTTGTAAAGTAATACTAGCTTTCAGCTTTTCTTTCATTTTACTAATATCCCTGGTCAACTAGATTACAACTTTTTTATCCTAAATGACCTAGAGCAGATTGTACTGCACCCTACTCGTATCCTCGATCGCCTTGGAAATAGGTCCAACATTCTGGATGTATTTCTAATCTCTCATCCTTCTTATTCTGCCAAACTTTTTCTCTGTTGGGTTCATAGGACCTCAATCTTATATTTATTTTCTGTCCTATCTTTCCAATTCGGCTTTTGGATCCTCTCAAGAGGAGGCGCCTTTGGCACTTTGGCACCGCTGATTGGGAGGCCCTTAGGCAGTACTTCTGTGATTTCCCATGGAATGATTACTGCATCCGTGGCTGGGGCCCTTCGAAGTGTGTTGAGCGCATCGCGGAGATGATTCTCTCAGGCATGGAGGCGTATATTCCATATTCTTTTACTACTACTAATGCAAAAATATTTTTAACTTTACTTGTTCTAATGCTATCCGCAACAGCAAGGAGGCTTTCAGAGGGTACCATCGCCATCCAACTCTTAACTCTCACTTAGCTTATACTTCTACCCGAAATCGTGCAAAATCTGTTCTTCGACTCTCCAAAAATTCGTTCACCCCACCAAAATGTGAAAATGTATCCAATTCTAATTATTCTCACTCATTCTGGCATCTAGCTAAGACCCTCCCCAACAACTTTACTTCCTCTTCTTTCCCTCCTATTTTCCATTCCGACAACTGAGTTACCCTCTCTTCTCCTAACAAAGCTGAATACTTTATTCAAATTTTCGCCTTTAACTCAACCCTGGACGACTCTGGTGCTGTTCCTCCATCTCCCGCTCCCTCTGACTTTATGATGTCTAAAATTAGAATCTCTTCCAAAAGATGTTCTTCCTGCCAGATCTTGGCTGAACTTTAGGAAGACGTACGATCCTAATGGTGTCCTTCCTGTTGTTCTCAAGAACTGTGCTTCTCTGTTGATATCTTGCTTCGGCAAACTTTTTCGTCTTTGCCTTTCATCTGGTACGTTTCCTTCCTGCTGGAAGTTTGCTTTCATTCAGCCTTTCCCAAAGAAGGGTGACCGCTCTTAACCCTCTAACTATCGTTCAATTGCTTTGATTTCTTGCCTTTCTAAAGTTTTTCAGTCTATCCTCAAGAGGAAGATCCTTAAGTACATCTCTTCTCACAGTCATCTTTCAGATCGTCAGTATTGGCTCCGCGAACGTACTACTGGTGATCTTCTTGCATATCTCTCTGACTCTTGATCTTCCAAGCTAGTAGGATGTTAGGCTTCATAGCGCGTAATTTCGAATTTAAATCGAAGGATATTATATTGCCCCTTTACAAGTCCCAAGCCCCTTTTCAATGTCTCAGGGACTCAGTTCCTTCATCTGTCTACTCGTCACAATCTTCCACACGACTATCCCCTTACTTTCAACATTACACAACTCAATACTTCCTCTTATCTTAACATTCTTGGTGTTTCCTTTTCTCGTGAGCTTTCCTGGAAAGATCAGATATATTGTCTTTCCAGAACAGGTTTTAAGAGGTTAGGTGTGCTGTACCGGCTCTCGCCGTTTCTTCATCGCCAGTCAGTTCCTGTCTCTGCAGAGGAGTCTTGTCAGGGTCTGTATGGAGTACGTTCTTATGTAGAGGGTGGCTTAACCCACAGAACCCTATTTGACCGATCGTCTCACCAATTCCCCGCCTCTTACTGACTGTCTTCAATCCCTCTCTTTTCGCCGCACTCTCTGTCGCCTCACTCTCTCTTTACTATCGCTATTATAACGGACTCTGCTCTTCTGAACTCTCTAACTGCATGCCTCCTCCTTTAAGGAGAGCACGCAGCACCAGACTTTCGAAACATTCTCATTCTTTTTCTGTCCAACTCTCTAACGCAAGGGTTAATTGGGATTTTCAATCTTTCATCTACTCAACCGGTCAACTCTGGAACAATCTCCCACAATCCATCTTTTCCCTTGCCTTTGACCTCCAATCTTTCAAACGCAGAGTGTCAAGGTTTTTCGAAAACCCAAGACTTTGATTTTGGCTCTGTTCTTCTTCTATGAGGGGGGGGGGCGCTTCTGCGGGCATTGCCCTTGGCCCCTCTATTCTGCATAAGAAAAATTAAGCTTAGCATTTGTGGAAAATTCAAAAAAAGATATATTTAATACCCGTAAAATACTGTATGATATCAGTTATGCAAAAATGTTTGCATGATTGATATGTTATGATTCTGTCAGGTGAATCGAGCTTGATATTTTTAATCTGAAAAATGGTTTCATTTCGAGGAATAAAGTTTTCTGTAGGAAAATTACAAAAATTGCCCAACACATCTAACGCCTCATTGAGGGCGCGAGCTTTGTCTGAAACTTCGAAATGTCCATTGTTTTTAAATGTTACGTGGAAATGTGGTTCTGGAATTGCTGTACATCTGCGAGATTAAGGTACGACCAAGGTACTTTACCTAGAGAATGTATCTCAAGTAATGAAATTATAATTAATTCACAGAACCAGATTTTTAGAAATTTAACGTACTCTTAAAAAAAATCCACTTACTTTTGTCAGTTTCCCTTAGCCTGTGAGACACAACAGAGTTGAGGAATGACTTGATAGTCTTGCTCACCCCTAAATATTATTCGATTGAACTAAAAATTTGGGGAGATTAGTTCACTAAGAGTCACAAAATGACGCCACATTACCATCAAGATTCGTAAAATAAAAATTCCCCCTATATGCTGAGAACCTCCATCATACACAGAGTATATATATATATCTACTAAGACATTATATTTGACATGTTTAAGTCTCAACAAAATTAAAAGTATATTCGTTTCATTAAACATTCAGTGAATCACTTATATTGGTGGGCGATATTGTAATTCGATATAATATATACTTACTTCCTGCCATTCCCCCAAGAATAGGTGCGTGACCCTCTATACTTAATCTGTTACTGGTAGGGTTTAAACCAACACAGCCTGAGAAGCTTGAAGGACCTCTTACACTTCCTGCTATGTCAGAACCTATGCCAACAACAGAACCGCCTCCAGCTATCAAAGCTGCCTCGCCTCCTGTAGTATATCAATAAATAAAATAATTGTAGTTAAATGTCTCTTCTGAACAGATTTCTGGGTTCTACATTTGAAAGTTATAAAGTCTCGGAATGAGAGTTAAAGTATATGATACTTCGATATTTAGAGTTCTTAGAAAAAATACAAATTTGAGTACCTGATGAACCGCCTGGAGTCTTCATTGGATCATGTGGGTTCTTTGTTTCTCCAAAAATGGGATTTGTGCAGCACATACTTAAATACATAAAAATTTGTTTCAAAAGGACATTTATCATTTGTTTAATTTCTAAAGTGTAGATTATTAAAGATTTCACGTGTGAATACTGCAAATGAATTAAATTATGTTACCTAAGAAGAGTTTGAGGAACATTGGTTTTGCAAAATGGCACTGCTCCCTTTTCTATTAAAACATTCACAATGACTGCGTGCGATGACACTGGGTTGTACAAGTATTTTGCTAGACCCGATGTTGTGTCCATTCCTTGGACATTGATACTTTCCTTAATACTGAGTGGAAGACCATGCAATGGACCCCTTTTTTCTGCTGGAATGCTGTCACATGTTTCTGCCCAACGCTAAGTATATAAAATTTAAAATTTTGCAATAAATTCAGAAAACTTTATACACAATATTATATCATTCGTATAAATATTATTTATCTCAAACAATCACACAAATTTTACATACTTCAGCTTCAGGGATGAACTCTGTGATGCAGTTTATTCTCTTGGTCAATTCCAGAGCCTAGAGAAAACAAATTAAGTGTTCAACTATTATGCACATAGTAAATATACTAGAGTTTTTATAATTTTTATAATGTAATTCCACGATAAAAAAGAGTAAGTTCCCAACACTAAACGTATCAGTGTTGGGATTGCAAAATTGGGCGTTAATTAATAACATGATTTTTTATAGAATTTTGATAACACAAATGAGGAACAATTTAGGTTTCATAACAACACTAAACCACTCCACAGATACATCCAGGCTATACAAGACTATAAACAGCATTACCCACTCTAACAGCGGTATTCACACCTCACACGCGGCTATCTGTCGCAGCCAAAATAATATCCCAACATACACACAACAAGCTAACATTCTAGTTAATCACTACGCAAAGATAAGTCACTTAAACAGAGCAAACAACCAGAAACACGCAGACAGACAAACAGCCAGACACAAGAAAACCTACAGACTCGACACGACCATTACACCATTCAATACAGACCAGACCACCAAGATCATCAAAAACATTAAGAATTCGAAGGCTACTGGACCAGACAACATATCTAACATACACCTTAAACACTTGGGCCCACAAGGAATACTAGCTCTCACAAATATCAGCACATATTCATACCAACACTGTATTATTCCTGACATATGGAAACAAGGTAAAATTATTACACTCCTCAAACCAAACAAAAATCCAACAGAACCAGCTTCCTATAGACCCATTACTTTACAATGCACACGTTCCAAAGTAACAGAAAGACTAATCTTACAAATCACCAACCCACACATACCACTATCGCCTACTCAACATGGATTCAGACCTCACCACTCAACCACGACATTACTCACTAACCTCACGCAGCACATCATGGATGGCATCAACTCCAGACGACCAGCTCAACGTACACTATTAGCAACAATAGACATTAGTAAAGCATTTGATGCTATCCCACGCTTCCCTCTCATAAACAAAATACTCAACACAACCATGCACAATAACACTAAAAGGTGGCTGAGCAACTATCTTTCAGGAAGATACTCACATGTCACATTTAATGGTAAGTCATCCAAAAACAAGCTTTTTCCGAACGGGGACCCTCAAGGCTCTGTTCTCTCACCAACACTGTTCAACTTATAAATGCATGACATTCCAACACCCATAGATAACAAGCTTACCCTTATCATCATATGCAGATGACATCACTCTAATATCCACCCACAACAACATCGACACCGCTACAAATAACCTACAAACATACATAAACAGTATACAAGACTGGCTCACACACAATAGACTCAAAGTAGCGCCCACAAAATCAACCATCACCTTGCTTACAAGCAGCACAAAAGAACACCAGGTAACTCCACAGCTTACACTAAACAACATCAACATTCCACACACTCACAGGACCAAAATACTTGGGGTCACATACAACACATCATCAGTGGCGGCTCGTGACTAAAAATTCTAGGGGTGCTGTCTCTAAGAATGGGTTGAAATAATTACTGAAATAAAAGGATGAGCATTGAGCAATGAATAAAAGTTTCAAAAGTTATTGAAAAAGTTATTCATTGAGCTCATCCTTATATTGTTCTTGATTATTTCAATTATAAATAAAAAATTTAGGGGTACTGCAGTTCCGCAGTGCCTACCGACGAGCCGCCACTGCACACCATTATCTTTTGCAAACCACATTCAGGACATTAAAAACAAATGTACGTCAAGCCTTAACACGCTTAGGGTACTAACAGGCACAAACTTTGGATACCAGCGGGAAACAACATCACTCATATACAAACAATATATTCGCTCAGTTATGGACTATGCTATCCCATGCTGGGCACCTATTATCTCAAACACACACATAAACACCTTACAGAAAATACAAAACAAGGCACTTCGTATCATTACAGGATGCACTCAAACAACACCAATAGAACATCTGCACACAGAAACAAAAATACTGAAAGTTAGGGAACATTTAGACATGAGGGGAACACAATTCATGGCAGCACCGACAACTAACCCACAACACCCTTGCCACTACATGTACAATCATGCACCGACACCTCGCACCAGTAAGGTAACACCAGAGAGACATTATAACCAAATACTCAATTCCATACCACGCCCCACAGACATCACACAGTATAGAAAACACATACACACACCTAACCCACAAAGTACTGACACGACTCTGTCTGAATACGGTCCTAGGTGCGAAGCCGCCACCCATTAACAAGTCAGAGATCAGCCTGAGTAGATCGGATCGAGTTAACTTAGTACGATTCCGATGTGGATATCACCCCAACTTACGGACATATAAACACAGACTAGACAACTCCACAGACGACACCTGCCACCTGTGCCAGGACACACCACAAACAATTGAACACATTATGACAGACTGTACCGCTCTAGCACAACAACGAACACAACACAGCATCACTAGTGCGCTGAACCTCTGGTCCACTCCGGAGAGGGCGATCGGTTACCTGCGTGCCGCCGGCTTGCTCGAACAAGGTGGGCTGATCGGCTAAACAACAACAACAACAACAACAACTAGATAGATTACAAAGTTAGAAAATAGGCCTCAGATGAATTTAATGGGTTACGTGAGCTATGACTCGGGAACAGCCACACAAGTTTAAATACGTTCAAACGTGTAATGGAATGAATAAAGGTTCCACAAATCATGAATAAATATAGCATTTACGTGATGTCACACCTTTTATTTAATGCTCGATGCAACGTTCTAAAATGGTAGAGATTGGTTACGTACTCAGTTTTCTTTTGAATTCTGAACAAAGAAGGTAGACCATTGAAAACATTTCAATTTCTCTCACTATCCGCGAGGAATTAACAAAATTCATTAGAGATTAGTAAGGTTCTTACTTTGCTTTGAAACGCACGCAGCACCTCTACCGCAGACATTTCTCCTTCCTTCAGTTTCGAGAGCAACGCCATCGGCTCCATCTGAACAATCAAAACACGTTCCTCCGTTATTAATTTACCACTTCCACTCAGTTTTTCTTCCAATTTCTTCATTTGATCACGGATTTGAAGTTGTTTTCGACGGATTGATTCATTCATTTTAAATATATTTTGTTTCTTGAAAATATTTAATAGTTATAATTTTAAATAGTCCTGAAAATAGAGGAAGTTGTAAATTTAGTGATGGTTATATGGTATGAAATGGCAGAATAAAAGTGTAAATATTTATTAGAAACTACATTTTCGGGTGGATCCAACTGATGGTGGTCACATTTGTGAGTGACACTTTTTGCTTTATAATAAACCGTAAAGGTTTTGTTGTGCATTTTCATTTCAATTAAACGTTCTCAACGAATACAGAAATGCCAGTTACATAATGTTAATGGCCCTGATGGGACTAAGTATCTTGGTTTCAACAAACAACTCGAATCACATCCTATTTGGAAAGAATGAAAGGACGAAGAAACTTGATGTTCATGCTAACATCTGTTCCTTTAAACGTCTATAGCTGGTCGGTTCACTTTCTTGATAAATGATTTCGGACCGAAAATGGAATAAGAATTAGATTCGACAGTCTTTATACAAAATCAGGATGTGACTCTTACAGTAAAATTAGGTTCAATATTCGCATATGAAATTCTGAAAAAATATTTAAAATTTAAATGAATCCAAATTTCTTACAAGAATTTGGTTACGGAGTTAAAAGAGTATTTGGTCACTTATCCTGAGTATTATGTTAGAGGTTAATACTGAATAATAATCATTCAGGAGGGCCAGAAAATGGCACAACGCTGAGTCCAGACAAATAAATTAAGAGAAAATATAGTTATATTATTATAAAATATATTTATAATAAAAATATTCATAGAAAAATGTGTGATGAATGTTGCTTTTGAAATTGTAAACTCACCTCCGTAGATTAGCTTCCTCTCATACCTGACCTTTTGAAATGTTGCAATCTTACTTCAGGTAACTCCCCTCACACGGTATTTATCAGACAAGAGATTAACTATCCTCTGTATGTTAATTAATAACTGAAAATGGTAAGATCTTTAATGTTAGGTCTTTACCACTGTTGTCTAAGACTTTGCTTTTCCACCATATCTCATATGATTCCGTCATCTTTTGTTAATATTTTTTTTAATTTCTCACTTTTGCACCTAATGCAGTTGTCAAAAAGGTTATCTATTCCCTACCTATACTAATCACTAAATGGCAACTCCATGGTTGTTTAGTGCGTGCTTCCAGATATCACAGATATTTAAATATTTTCTAGATATCTTTTTCTCCTCCACGAGAGAAAAAGGATGGGATGTTGTTCCAGGGTGCGACTAGAATTTGCAAAGGAGAAGGAGTGAGGGAATTTATCCACGAATAAAAATTTACGAATGCAAAGCAATATAACTCAAACATTTCCCCGTAATACTACTCTGAAGGACCTTCAGAATTATCAGAGAGTGATATTAAATATTATGAGATTAAACAACTAAGAGACCCAGCAGCTGCCATGCTGAATAATTGCAGTAAGTTAAAGCTTTCAAAGTAGGCTGATGTAGAATCAGTCAGACGTAAATCGAATTGCGTCTACAATGGATAAAATGGTTTGTTCCACTTGGTTTCTTCTGCTTTCTTTGTTTACCGATATATATATATATATATATATATATATTATATATATATATATATATATATATATTATATATATATATACAGGGTGGGCGGAAAGTAGCTCCCTATTTTGGATTGGTAAAAAAATACGTATATTATCCATTTATTTCAGAAGAAATAATATGAAAAGGTAGGCATACATGGTAGGTTTTCTCTAAAATTCAATGTGGGCTCCAACTCTTTCCACCAGCTTCTGGAGCCGCCCAGGAATGGCGTCCACTGACTTTAGCAGGAACTCCGGCGGGATGGAGGACATGACTTCCCGAATTCGGTCCTCCAGTTCTTCCAATGTCCTCGGTTTGGTGCGGTAGACTTCTTCCTTTACCCACCCCCAAAGAAAGAAGTCGCACGGTGTCAAGTCGGGGCTCCTGGCTGGCCATTGATGTGGACCACGACGACCCATCCAACGCCCAGGGAAGTGGGCATCCAGCCACTCACGGACAACAAGAGCGAAGTGCGGAGGGGCGCCATCTTGCATAAATATCAGATCGTCGATGTTCTCCCATGTGCTGACAACCGGCCAGACCTCGTTTCGCAACATAGCAAGGTACCGCTCAGCATTCATGGTGTTGCGCAGAAGGAACGGGCCCACAACCTGATCTGAGGTCATACCACACCACACCGTTACACTGAACCGATTCTGCCGTTTTTCAGCGGTAACCGTGCGACTTCTTTCTTTGGGGGTGGGTAAAGGAAGAAGTCTACCGCACCAAACCGAGGACATTGGAAGAACTGGAGGACCGAATTCGGGAAGTCATGTCCTCCATCCCGCCGGAGTTCCTGCTAAAGTCAGTGGACGCCATTCCTGGGCGGCTCCAGAAGCTGGTGGAAAGAGTTGGAGCCCACATTGAATTTTAGAGAAAACCTACCATGTATGCCTACCTTTTCATATTATTTTTTCTGAAATAAATGAATAATATACGTATTTTTTTACCAATCCAAAATAGGGAGCTACTTTCCGCCCACCCTGTATATATATATATATATATACACAAGATATGGGAGGATACCGATGCACGATACCTACGCAAGATATGGGAGGTGCAAATACCGACAAAAATACCGTTACCACCACCTTCAAAGGAATGCAACAGGTGAACAGGAAAAACGAACATCAAAGAGGGCTACCAATTTTTTAGACGTAGCCAACACAATTCAGCTGCTAAATACTATCCAGCAAATACAAAGTCAGCTGACAAATATAGGAAGCCGAGAGCCGGACAGAAGGCACGCACAAAGCTACTTAATGCGTTATCTGGACAACAGGTACTGACAAAGATAAAGAGAGGTAAATTCTTGGAGGACCACAAGACAACGAAACCGGCACCACTATTGGAAAACGAATCGAATGTATGTGAAAATGATAGAAAAAATTAAAAATAATCCTGCCAACATTCAGGGCCTTAAATCAAATTATTCCACGGACAAAGTTTTATACCTGAAAGGAGTCATACAAGAAACTGGAGCAGACTTTGCATGCCTGAAGGAAACCCATCAAAAGGGCTGCCGGGCGAACTGTGAAAACTGTGAGTTTTGTATTGATAAAAGAAATACAAATTGACAACTACAACATCCTCCGAGCCGACAGAACAGTGAGACGTAAAGGAGGATGTGCTAGTTACACACACACACGCAAAAGGCATATGGCAGAAATGACTATCAGTACCTCAAACAGCTACGTAGAATGTGTAGCAGCAAAAGTTGAAAAAATAAATATGGTACTAATTGTAATGTATAGTCCCCCGAAGACGCCAACCTCAAAATTCTCTGATTCCATTACAGAGGTAAGAAACTGGGTAAAAGATCTACACTCTCCAACCCCCAAATATTTTTCTCTGTGGTGATTTTAATTTTCCATTCTTCTTCTTCTTCTTCTTTAGCTCCCAGGTAGGCTAGTCAGCCTCTCAATGGAGCCAGCCTCCTTCGCCACTCCGCCCTGTCCAGCAGCACTCCCGTTTTTTCGAGCTCTTGCATGCTTGGCAAGTCGTATCTTCGCAAGCTCTCCTCCACTTCGTCCATCCATCTCCTTCACGGTCTCCCTCGCGGTCTTCTGCCATTCCCTGGTCTCCACTCCCAGCTCCTCCTCGCAGTTCTCCCCTCCTCCATTCTCTCCATGTGGCCCAACCACATCGGCGTTACTCTCACATTGGATTTTATTTCTTCATTCCTTATCCTATCTCTTCGCGTCTTTCTCAGAATAGGCCTCAGCGGTCTCATTTCTGCCGCCTGAATTCTGCTTCGATCTGCCATGCGCATTTTCCATTGTTCCGATCGATAAATCAGTATTGGTGTTAAAACTGTTTCGAAGATTATTTTCTTAGTCCCAAGGGGCATATGTTCATCGCTCAGTAGCGGGTATAACATTCCGACATTATTACTACACTTTGCAATTCTTTCAGTTATTTCTTGTACATTACCGCTTTCATTAGTGAACATACTCCCTAGATATTTAAATTTTTCAACATTTCTTATTTCCTTATCTCCTATTTGAACTCAGAATGCTCCTTCGTCTCTTCGACATACACTTAATATTTCTGTTTTTTCTACATTCATTTCCATTCCCCCTTCCTTCAAACATTCATTCCAATCAATTAAAGCTTATTCTATATCTTCTCTCTCTGTCGTCCAGAATGCTATGTCATCTGCATATGCCATTATTCCATTATTATTATTAATTTCATGACGTCACTTGAAACTTGCAATTATTGTGTCCATGTAGGCTATAAACAGGAGTGGTGATATAACACTGCCTTGCTTCACCCCTGTTCTTACCACTCATCATTTTTGCGTCCAGTTCTTACTTTGCATTCACTAACTTGATACAAACTTTTCAAAGCTCTAAGAAGTGTCCCCCTTACCCCATAAATCTCCTCCAAACATCTCCATATTCTTTCTCTGGGCACTGTATCGAATGCTTTTTTAAGATCTATGAATATTACATAGATGTTAGTATTAAATCCATGCGTTTTCTATAACAGAACTGAAGCCAAAAATAAGATCTACCGTACTTCTATCTTTCTGATAACCATGCTGTTCCTCTCCCAACCTTGCTTCAATTATTTGCCTTGCTCTTTTTTCTATTATTCTTTCATAAAGTTTTGTTATATGATTAATAAGCGATATTCCCCTATAATTCTCACATCTACCTGAGTCACCCTTTCCTTTATATATATTGGAACGATGATTGTTTTTCCCCAATCATAGGGGACTTGACCTTCTCTCCAATATTTATTCAACAGGTTTCGAATTTTTTCTTTCATGCCTTCGCCTCGATCCTTTATAAGTTCAATCGGAAACTCGTCCACTCCCGTTGACTTTCCATTCTTCATTTTATTAACAGCCTCTTCCATTTCTTTTCTGGTAATAATTACCTGTTCTGCTAATTCCTGGTATATTCCAACTGCTTCCTCCGCTTCTTCTTCTGGATCTCCATTCAATAGATCTTTAAAATAATCTGACCATCTTCTATTAATTGCTCCAGGTTCCACTATCACATTTCCCGCTTCATTTTTAATGCTGTATACTTTTTTCTTTTCCTTCCTATAAGATTTTGCAAGGCTGTAAATCAGTTTTTTGTTTCCCTTCTCATCTTCTCTCAACTTTTCTCCCAATTCCCTCATTCCAGTGGCGTACTAAAGGAGGTGCGAGGGGGGGCGGTCCGCCCCGGGTGACAGCCAGGAGGGGGGTGCCATCGGGAGAGTTGAAATACCAGTACAAGTTTTCAAACCAAATGAAAAATTCGCCAAAGTAAGAAAAAAAATTGTAAAATGTTCAAACTATTACAACAGCTTAATTTTAATTTTCACTATAAAATAAATTTTTATTTTTATTGGCAAGACAAAATTTACAAACGAAAAATTAAATATTTTATAAAAATTATATTGAAAGGCGAACGTTTGTTGACGTTTTGTCACCAGTTTGTTGAGCATAGCCAGCTGGCTGCAACTGACATTCCAAGTCTTGTTCACTTGACACTGTGACTCCACATACATGAGGTATGTTTCACTAAATAATTATGATAAAGCATAAAGTGCTAGTGTTTATAACAATATCATGGTGCTTATACCAGCGTCCAGTAATTTTTGATAACGTGGTATCATAGTGATGTTTAAGTGTTTATAAATGATAATTAATGATAATTAATAATGATAATAATAATGATAATTAATTGTCTCTGCTTGTCTGGGTTGATAATCTGATAACTCAATGGGTATCTGGTTGGAAAAAGTTTGAGAACCACTTGTTTGAAGCTTTTCTGTTGTAATAATTTTTTTTTACTTCTTTATTTACTGGATATAGGCCTACTGTTAATTTTCATTTTGTCAGTGGTCTAGTTATTTGTGAGTAATGCTCATAGTTTTCTGCTGTTTTAGGAGTCGTGTTTGCACTTAAACCCCCCCTCAAATAAATAATAATAATAATAATAATAATAATAATAATAATAATAATAATCACAGACAATTTGTTCAGTTAATGTATTTCAAGTCATAATAGTTCATGCTTGTTATGCATGTTCATGCTTTATACCTTTTGATTTTAAAATTTTGCAGAAAACATCCACTCTGAAGCGAAATCGACCCAGTGGATTCCAACAAAGAAAAATGAAGAAGGCAAGAGAAGAGGTGGCTCAGGCAATGTCCGGACCAATTTTGAAGTATGTGACGCCTTCAACATCAAGTGCAATAGGAGAAAGTCCTGAAGATATTCAGCCTGGTGAATTTGAAGGAAAAATACAAGAAGCATCTTCACAAGAGGATTCAAATGAGAGAGAGCAAGGATTGGAGGATGGCAATTCATCTTCTAAAAGCAGTGAAACTGATGAAGAGGAAGGAGACGCCAGCAGAAGTCCACACCAACAGGAGGAAGACTCTGATGAAGAAGAGGAGACGGATAGATTTTCAATTTATTCTGATGTCGCTGTTTGGCCAATCCCGGTTCCAAATGACTTGAGAGTTGATCTTATTAAGAGGGGAAGTGAACCCTTCCGAAATAGGGATGGACCTTTCAGTGCAGTTCAAAGACAAGGAGAGAAATCCAAAGGGAAGAGTCGACAGCTGACCACTGCATGGTTCTATAAGGCTCTGCCAAATGGTGAGAAAGTTTTGAGAACATGGATGGTTTACTCTCCATCAAAAGAAAGTTTGTTTTGTTTTTGTTGCAGACTGTTTGCTATTAATGACAAAGGAATTGGAACATCCAGCTTTGTCACTGGGTTTCAAGCATGGTGGAAGCTAAACCCAAAGGTGTCTGACCATGAAGCTTCTGAGCAGCAGCTCTCATGCCTGAAGAAATGGAAGACCTTGGGCACAAGAGGATCAGCTCAGATTTTGCTGTCTCCTGTATGTGATTTCTCTTTTTTGAGTTACCGTTCTTTCTGGTGTGAAGTCCTGGAAGAAATTAATCTCACACAAAAGTATTTGCAAACAGTTGGAATCAGCCTTGAAAAGTGCATTGTGAAGCTCCAAGCTCTAAAACTGTTTCTTGAAGATCAGCGCAATGAAATTGTGGAGAGGGCCATTCATTATACAACTACAAAGTGTGAGGAAATGGACATTTCTATGGAGAGAAGAGGGAGAGTAAAACTCTGAAAAAGGATGCCAGGAGAGATGGCAAAGGATGCTGGTCTCACATTGCCAGATGAAGTAAAAAGGGCTATGTTTGAATGTCTTGATCGCTTTCATCAAGAATTGGAGATTCGTTCTAAGGCAATGGATCAAATACTGTCAATCTTTGCTGTTATTTAGCCAAACACTTTGGTTGTTGCAACAGAAGAAGAACTTCGGAAGTATATTCCAAATTTGACTCAGATTTTTGATGAATTCTCTGATGAAGATATCAGTGTGGAAATTGGACGACTTCGGAGGCATATGGAAGCTGCCAAAATCAGCGTTGAAGAGGCAAAGAAATGAACATCATTGCAGTTTCTGGAGTTTATTGTGAAATCGGATATTTGTGAATCTTTGCCAAGCTTGTCACCGTGTTTGAGATTCTTTTTGACTGTCTGTGTGTCTATTGCTTCATGTGAAAGAAGTTTTTCCAAATTGAAATTGATAAAAAATTTCTTTCGCGCGACCATGAGTCAGACAAGATTGACAAATCTGGCTTTACTTTCAATTGAAAGCAGAGACCGTGAATCCTCTCTGTTTACCTTTGAAGAATAGGCTGAGCGTTGAGACTGGATTTCCTGTTTTTTGTATAAAATAAAATGCAGTATTACCTGTTCACTGAATTTTTAATGTCCTGCATTTTTCTTATTTCCAATTTGCTTATGACAGTACGGTACTGTTTAAAAATCTACTTGCAAACATAATATATTTTTCTGTGTGTTTAAATTTTAAAATTATTTATGGGGGGTGCCAAAGGAAGGATCCGACCCGGGTGCCAAATACTTTAGGTATGCCCCTGCCTCATTGCCATTTGTTTTGCCCTAATCTTCTCCCTCTCAGCTTCTTTTCTTGCTTGTACATATGCCCGTCTTGATTCCTGTGTACGTTGCTTCAACCACTTCCTATGTTTTATAGTTTTCTGTTTTACTGCGCCTCTCACTGTGTCTGTCCACCATGGTGTATGTCTTCTTCTTCCTCCCCCAACCAACTCAGTTCCCAAAATCTCCTCCGCAACCCTCTTAGCACAATCTCTCACGGTTTCCCATTCATTGTTTTCCTACATCTTAGCTATGTTTCTTTCAAGTTCTTCTCTGAATCTGACTCTAATGTTCTCATCCTGCAGTTTCTTTGTCTTAATTACCTTCCTCTTCTCCTCTTTTGTTGCTAGTATTTTCTGCATTTTCAAATCTGCTATCAGTAATCTGTAGTTAGAGTCTAACGTAACCCCTGGTATCACTTTGACATCTCCAATAATTCTCTTATCGGTGCATATAAAGTAATCTATGATGGATTTTTGGTCAAAGTTTCCTGTCACTTGGTTCCACCTGTATCTCGTAAACTTATGGGTCTCCTGGTGTTTAAAAAATACATTCATGATCTTTAGTTCGTTCCTTACGCAGAAATCTATTAGTTTCTCTCCCTCTGCATTTCGGTTCTGTTCTCCGAAAGGTCCAATTACCTGCTCCACTCCCTCCCTCTCCATTCCCACTCCGCCATTGAAATCTCCCATAAGTAGTCCCACCGCCTCTCCTCCCACTTCATAATTGTCATCTAGTAGTTCCATGAAGTTGGCCTTCTCCTCTTCATTATGCCCCTGTTGTGGCGCATAAACCTGGGAGAGAATATATGTTTTATTCCTAATTCTCAACTTACATTTCATTAGTCTTTCGCTTATTAATTCTACAGTCTGTATGTTTGGGGACAGTCTCGGTCCAATAATCATTGCCACTCCGTGTATCCTCCTCCGCTCGTCCTCCACTCCTCTGTACATGAGCATATATCCATCCCCCAAGTCCCTTCACAGTTCTCCACCCACATGCCTTTTTCTGCCATTCCTAAGATGTCGATTTTCCTTTCTCTCATGATGTCCAGAATTTCATCTTCTTTCCCCCTATAAGTTGCTATGCTAATCGTTGCATCTAATTCTGAGTGTGTCCATTTTTCGTGTCCAGTTTTGTTTCCTTGTCCGTCATCTGTTTATCAATCCTGGATCCGAGGTTGGTTCTTGAGTTTCTCCAGCGATAAGGTTTTTACACCACCGGCTTGCTAGGCTTGTCGTGGCAACCCTCCTCTTTTATCCGGGCTTGGGACCGGCATGGGATTTCAGGTTTCATTCCCCATGGCAGAGTTAATTAATGTTAATTAATTAGTTAATGGATTTTCCATTCATGAAATATAAAAGGATAGGAAAAAATATGTGTGTACACCAGGACAAGGGCGGCACACGGGAAGACCAGGAGCAGGTAAAAATGCTACTAGCTCTGGCTGATGAATTTATGTCAACACAAGAAATAACAGAAAACACAAGAAAAAACAACTTCCTAGATTTGGTGTTCACAAACAACAGTAACCTAATTGATGATGTAGAAATATCCCCAACTATAATATCGGATCACAACATTATTGAAATAACAACCAATATAAAAGCAACAAGAAAGGAAAGCACACGAACAACAGAAAGAAGCAAATTCGAAATTTTTAATTTTCACTCCAAAGCTATAAACTGGGAAGATGTTGCGTTCCAGCATGGAAGTAATAGATTGGAAATTCATCTTTGAGGCCAAGACAACGGAAGGGATGCTAATGACTCTAGAGAAGAAGACGCTGGAAATTGTGGAAAGACATGTTCCAAAAATATAACAAAGGGGAAAGAGAAGCAGGTTCGAGAGACAAAAGAGGTCATTGTTCCGAAAGAGAAAAAGAGTGACTGCAAAATTAAGTAACTGTAAAGATAACAACGTCAAATAAATCTTAAATAATAAACTGAAGAGTATCGATTGCTTCATAGTGGAACTAATTGAGAAGCATACAGAAAAAGAAGGCGACGCTATAGAGGCATAAAGGTTAACTGAAAGTACTTCTATAATTTTGACAAAAGGAAGTCGAAGAACCATGCGACTATTGGACCTACCTTTGAAAACCGAAGACAGTGCTTTATCTGATGATCTAACAGAAGTATCCGAAATATTAAGGTCTCAGTACGAATCATCTTTCAATATCCCAAAAACTGACAAACTGATGTGCGATAGAAACGCGTGCTTTGAAGAAGAACTACAAGGGGAAAGTATAACGGAGTTCAACTTACGACAGATGATATTACACAAGCTATAGGGAAACTAAAAGCACACTCAGCGGCAGAACCGGACAAATGGAATGCCACACTGATCAAAAACTGCAAGAATGCAATCGCTGAGCCTCTATATTGGATATGGAGACGATCACTAGACACGGGTGAAATAACGGGCATCCCGAAGAGCGCGAACATAGTCCCAATATATAAAGGAGGAGATCGATCCGAGGCCAAAAACTATAGGCCAGTGTCGCTTACATCTCATCTCACTAAACTATTTGAAAGAATAGTTAGACAGAAAACCTATAGCTTTTTGGAAACTCAGAAAAAATTAAATGATAACCAACATGTGTTTCGGTCAGGCAGATCATGCCTATCACAACTAATGGAACACTACAACAACATTATTGATGCACTGGAAAGTAATGAAAACTATGATGTAATATACACAGACTTTGCCAAAGCGTTCGACAAGTGTGACCATGGAATCATAATACATAAACTGAAGTATATGGGAATAACAGGAAAAGTAGGGAAATGGATATATAGTTTCCTTAGTGAGCGGCGGCAAGTCGTTACAGTACAAGGAGTATCTTCATCAGAATCAGAGGTCCTCATCTCAGTACCGCAAGGGACAGTATTAGCTCTACTACTCTTCATAATCATGCTAACTGACATAGATGAGGACGTTACCAGAGACAGCACAGTAACATCCTTTGCCGATGACACAAAGATCAGTAGAAAAATAAGAAACCCAGAAGATATGGGATCTCTACAAACAGACATGAACAGAATCTAAAAGTGGACGAAAGACGACAATATGAAGTTTAACACTGAGAAATTTCAGCTGTTACTGTCCGGGAAACGAGAGGAGCTAAAATCCATGGAATATTATATTCCAAATGGAGAGGAAATTCAGAGAAATTCTAAAGCAAAAGATTTAGGGGTTGCAATGAGTGATGATGCGAAATTTGAAGCACAAAATAAGATAGCAGTAAACAGAACAAAGAGAGTAACTGGGCAGATACTGAGAACCTTTAAACGAAGGGATAGGAATATAATGATTCCTCTACCGAAAACACTGATCATACCCAAATTGGAATACTGCTCGGTCCAAACAAGCCCATATAAAAAAGAAGACATTAGCAAACTAGAACTGATTCAGAGAAGCTTCACTCCCAAGATCAAGGGGTGCAAAGAACTAAACTACTGTACTGGGAAAGGTTACGCGAATTAAACTTATATTCACTGGAAAGGAGGAGAGAGAGATACACCATTATTTACACTTGAAAAATAATGGAGAAACTAGTCTCTAATCTTACTCTGAACCCTGCAACTCCCAACAACAGTGGAAAGTAGAAAAGAAAGACTGTCGTGTTCCCAAATTAAAGGATACATAGGGAACATCCTGAAACCTGAGAGAAAATAATTTTGTTGTGAGACGACCAAAACTGTTTAATCAGCTGCCCAAATACCTAAGGAACACGAGGGGGGTTGCAGCCGACATCTTCAAAAGAAGATTAGACGCCTGACTCAGAGCAATCCCCGATGAGCCGAGCGTACCTGGCTATGTGAGGTGGAGAGTACAAGAAACTAACACACTACTTCACCAGGCGAACTCGAGAGGAGGGGCGACAAGCTTGACCTTTGTAAAATGAGGAATCATCGCGCGGAACATTTGAAAGGAAAGGTTGAAAGGTATATATATATATATATATATTATATATGTGTGTGTGTGTATGTATATGTATATATGGGATGAATTTCACAATTAAACACGTGAAATGAACGAATGCTGCAAACCACAAGGAAAAAGAAAAACGATTCCAAGGATTTCGTGTATTCAGAGCTACACCTCGTCAGAATGAAGAGAGAAGGCAAGATGCCCATAAATATATATAACGTAGCTAAACCAAAACAATTAGCACATACTTAACAGTTAATGAGAGGCAAAAGGAATTTTAACAGGATATTGTCAATTTTATACATTCCCGCATTGTTATTGAAATTGTTTTTTAAAATGAATAAATGCACATTCTAGAATATTTCTTTCTATTATATCTCTGTTTTCAACAAGCGTTTAGAACTATCTCACTTGATGCTATGATTATATCTATACATATGGTTAAACAAAGCATTGGAATTATTAGCTGTTCTACACGCATATTTATGCTGTTTTACCCTAATATAACGTTTTACCCGTTTGGCCTATATATACTGAGTTATATCCGATCGAATACACACAACCAACAACATTATCCGGGCTATTCTTTATTAGGCGTGATTTAACAGTATCATTATACTTAAAGACTACATTAATGCCAATTGCTTTAAGTAAAGTCGGAAGATATTGAAAATTAACATGGTTAGGTAGACTAAGGATATTTTTACGCTCAAATTCCTTTACAATTACATTATTATAATATATATTCTTGGCTTTCCTAAGACAGTTATCTAAAAATGAAATAGGATAACATAATTTAGTACCGATATTCATGATATTGCATAACTCGGAATCTAAAAATTCAGGACTGACAACTCTCAATGCTCTAAGAAACATAGCAGAGAAAATAGAGGATTTAATCGAAGGATGATGGTCAGAATAAAAATGCACATAAGAGTTATCATTAGTAGGCTTGCGATAGGCTTCAAATTTGAACTGATTAGAGCATCTCCAAATTTTTAGATCGAGAAAAGATAGGCTTCCATCATTTCCTTTTTCAACTGTGAACTTAATAGATAGGCCTAAATTGTTGAGCCTACCAAAAAATAAGTCAACATCCAACTTATTATGCCAAAGGCATAAAATATCATCTATATACCTGTACCAAACCAGGTTAAAATTAACAACCGTAGGCAAAATTCTACTTTCAAAAAATTCCATATATAAATTAGCTAGTACAGGTGAAAGGGGATTTCCTATTGCCAATCGAAACGACATAGCATAAAACTTATTTTCAAACTGAAATTTACAATCTTTGACACAAAGCTTAATTAACTCAATAAGAGTGTTGTGTTGAACAGGGAAAGAATATTCAGAGATCTTATCTTTTAAAACCCATCTATTAAGTTAGTATACAGAGGTTATCTCGAAAAAGAAAGGGGAAGAAATGGGAACGACAAATAGGTAAAAAGTGCTGCTACCAACACTTCCCAAAAAACTCAAAGGACAATAAGAATAATGATAAGAAATCTATGAGTGCAGAGCGTGAACCAAATTCTTTTCGACACAATAAAGCAACTAAGCCTCATACAACACATGTAATGGACACAGTTGATAATCTTCGAACCGATTCGTTATCAGACAAGAAGGTACCAAAACAGAAACGGAAACGAATCTTTCCCGGAGGAACTTAGGGTTATGAAACGCGCGAAACTCATGAACTTCATGAACTATTGACAGTTTCTGCCTATTCTTTGATGAGAATGAACTGGTTTTTGTTGGAAACAAAACATTGATGCTTTCTCCTTTATTTTAGACAATAATGAACACAATCGACCCCCCACAAAAAATTGGTTTTCAAATTTATAGCTCCACATAATTTTGGGACACCCTGTAGTTACTTGTTTCGTGCAACATTAAATAAATATAATCTTAACATTATCATGAAGTAGTCTCTTTAACTTTCATGAAATTTACCATATCAAAAATTTGCGACACATCTAACTCTTCTTTAATTAATGTAGAAATGTCAACAATGACATATAACAATAATATTAGTGTAAAGTTTTGTGACATTTAAGAAATAGTAGGAGTCTAATCTGGTATATTGGAGTGTTGTTTCAAAATGTATATACACACAATATAGTTCACATATTTGTCAGCCTTCTAATTAATTTAAACCTACTTAATTACAGACATAATCAGATGTAAAATCATTAAACACAATAAAATGACAAATGAATGGCACGCAGTCAAAGATTAAAGATTATAATTTTGAGAGTTTAGAAGCAGGTTTGTCCTTTTTGTGGGTGTGACCTTTGAGCGATACCTGTATTTCCATCATTCCTCTGCAAACGAGTTATTCTTCCCAAGGAAGACCCGAAATGAGTACTCCAATGGGAAGTCCAGTTGCTCCTCGCGTTGCCTGTCAGTTATCAGTAATATACTTCATTAGACAAATTTTGATTAATTAACGATCTAACTGAAACGTTTCCTGAGACAAAAGAAGTATTTGTAGACCAAAACTAGCTAATAAATAGTCGGTGTTGAGTGATGTCAAGTGAAGTGTATGAAACGATTTGATTTAAAGTCTAACAGGCAAATAATGACTAGATCTAAGGGAATATTCTGGTTTTTATATCTAAATTCGACGACATATAGAAGTCACATAAAACTAAAAAACCAATATGGGTGACACAAGTAGAAATCAGAGGTATGTTGATGTTCTCATGCAATTTATTTTCCCCACTCCAACTCTACGAAATTCCTATGTTAGAAAGACATTAATTGTAAAATTAAAAAAAAAAAAATGTAAATTGAAAAACAAATTCTAAACCCATAAATGCGAGATAAAAGTTTAAGTGCATTTCCACATTTCCACCAACTTACAATATATCCAAATTCATGAACTATATCTTGCAATTTCTCAACTCTTCTTCTTGACCGGTGATGCCTTATACGCTTTACCATAACTTTACCATAACAGTGATCTCCCATTATTAATTTGTTTAAAAATAAAAGTAGGGCAAAACGCGTAACCTTGTGTTTTCGATAATATTTAAGCATAAATTATGCATAAACATTACTTACATTAAAATTAAAATAAAAACACCGAAATCTCACAATCTGACGTCAAAAACTTAACTGCAAAAAATACATTTTTATTTTTTTAAATAATAACAGCATAAGTTTACCAGGTCAGTGACAACGGCAGTGTAAAACCGAACAGTTATATTGTCTCGATCTTCGGACGATTCACAAAAATCCATTTACGCGGATCAGGATCAGTCCTTGAACTTAATTAAATCTTTTCAGCCGCATTGAAATTTAACATTCTCCATTATGCCTTTTGAAAATTAGTGTTTAATGGAATGTTTGTTCCTTGACAAACTGGTGCCTGAATAATAAAATAATAAAACAACGGAAATGACTATTTTAAATCTTACGGAAAATGCAAATATAGCTAAAGAGAACAAAGAAATAAAGATATCATTATTTATGGATTTGAGTAAAGCTTTTCATGTAACAGACCATAATACTGTACTTAAATTATATTGTTGCGCCATTAGTGGAGCTATCAGTGATTGGTTTGAAAGTTATTTCTCCAATCGATCATTTTGTATCAGTAAATAAGGTCTGCTCAATTAAAATGCTTGTCAAACATGGTGTACCACAGAGTTTATTCTTGGGTCCACTGTTATTTTTATTATATATAACTGTTTTCCACACTCATCTGATATACTTAACTTCATAATGTTTGCAGATGGTACAACTTTCTTTTTCTTAACAAGATGTTAATTCAGCTAAGAATATATTTAAATCAGAATTTACCATTGCAATGAAATGGTTGACCACCAATAATCTCTTCCAAAGAGTAAAACAAATTTCATGATATTTATTAATAACCGAAATTTGTATTTTAATGAACTGAATGTTGATGAAATCGCTGTAAAGGAGTGTACTGTAACAAAATTTCTTGGTGTAATGCTTGATAAGAATTTGCAGTGGAGTGATTATGTAAATTATATCTCAAAAAAGATTTGAAGGAGCGATGCTACACTGTTTAAGCTTAGAAATGTAGTCCCCAGATAGGTTTTATTATATCTCTATCATACTCTTATTCTTTCTTATATAACGTATTGCACCCTTATTTGGAGGAATTCCATTAACAACGCTTTAAACAGTATCTTTGTCATCGAAAAAGGAACAATAAGGTTATTATCTGATGCCAATTTTCATGATCATTCTAGTGCATTACTTGAAGAGCTAAAACTATTTAAGCTCAAAGATGTAATTAAACTGGCACATTTTATTTTAATTTCCAAGTGTAAAACCAAAATTATTAACTTACAATGAGAAAAGTGATATTTTGAAGCTCCTCAAGAAATTCACTCATATCAGAGCAGAAATAGGTCATAGCATGTTGTATCTCAATTTACATTGTTTATAAAAGCGTGGGAATTAAAATTCTAACTCATTTAGTTACACTGAATACAGTACAGTCACCTGTTTGGCAATGAAATGGAGACGATCCTTTTCTGGATAATCTTCCAACATTTGCTGGTCAGCCTCACTTCCTTTTGTAACAGGAACAGCCCCCGACGGGAAATCAAGGTAGTTGAAGGTAGCAGTATACATGAAGGCAGCTGTTTAAGAAATAAAACAGCAGAATGTTCAAAAATTTCTTTGATTCACACACACACACACACACACACACACACACACACACACACACACGTTTGAACAAAATACTGAAGTCCTGTGCAGTACATGCCAGTTAAAAATCGAAAGTAAGGCTTATATGTTGTACAGTAGTCCCTCTATAATTGTCGTTAATTAGTTCAATGAAGAGACGACGATTAAGGAAACGACGATTAACGAGTCATTGAAATACATGTAATAATGACAATTCGTTCCAGACCACCTGCTGTAGTAGACTTACCAAATTATAAAGTGGCTGGCTGCGCATGGAGGGGGGTTGATGGGGCTTGGTGATGGAGTTTTATTGCTTGGTAGGTGAATCACCCTCCATCAGCAGATCAGGGAGATCTACTGCTGTTGATGTTAATGGATGGGGAGACTTCGGTGGATCTGATTTTCTTTTGCAGAAATAATCCAGAGTTGGTTGTCTTGTAGCCTTCTTTTTCTCTGCTAAGATTTCCTTATAGCAATGAAAGGCTTGATTGGCTTCTCGAATGACTTTAGAGGATCCTTCTGCATTGGGGTCATTTTCTAAAACATCCTTCATCTTCTCCCAGTGCCGGAAGGAATCCTTCAGATTTCCTGTTGTCAATGTCTTGACAGTCTCTTCTTCCTCTTCATTTGACTCCTCTGATACCCTGTGCTCTTCAAGCTGCAACAGAACCAGGCACTGCTAATTTTGCAATACCTTTATATTTTTTTTATCGGCCACAATCGATCGCACAGTAGTTGGCGGTACGCCATATTCCCTGCCAATGTCTGCAGCATGTTTTCCATTTTCAAAATCATCTATAATTTTTAGTTTACTCTCCAATGTGGTCACATTTCTAGGCCTTTTACCTTTACCACCACTTTGTATATTCTTAGGAGGGTGCCATTTTCAGTTAATTTTACTAAAGTGAATTAAAAAAGCAAATATTTTAAAGTAAATTGAGTAGTAAAACTGCGCGACGTTCGTATCCACTGAGCGCTCAACAAAGACTGATGCTCCCCGGGCAGACGATGATTAATAGAGGGAAGACGATTAACGAAATAATGGTGTTAAATAGGGAACGACGATAGTGAATGGCGACGATTATAGAGGGACTACTGTGTGTATATATATATATATATATTTATATTATGTAGGAAGGAGGGGCCAAAGGCGAATGCCCACAAAAATGCACCCCAATAGAACAGGAGAGCGAAAATCAATGGTCCAGAGTTTACGAGATGTCTGGACACTCTGCTTTTGAAAGATTGGAGATTATACAGTAGACAGGGGGAAAGAGATTGATTGAATAAGATTGTTCCAGAGTTGACCGGATGAGTGGAATCAAAGATTGAAAATACCGATTAACTCTTGCCTTAAAGCGTTGGACAGAAAAGGAATGAAAACGTGTCGAAAGTCTGGTAATACGTGCTCTCCTCAAAGGACGAGGCATGTAGTTAGAGAGTTCGGAAGAGCAGCTTCAGTTATAATAACGATAGTAAAAAGAGAGAGTGAGGCAACATTGCGGCGAAGAGAGAGGGATTGAAGACACTCAATTAGAGGCGGGGAACAGATGAGACGAAAAGCCTTTGTTTCCACCCGGTCAAGTAGGGCTGTGTGAGTTGAACCATCCCCCAAATGAGAAGCGTACTCCATACACGAGCAGACAAGACCCCTGTACAGAGACAGCAACTGAGTGGGGGTGAAGAAGCTTCAGAGGCAGTACAACACACCGAACCTCTTAGAAGCTGTTTTAGAAAGACAGTATATGTGATCTTTCCAGGAAATATCACGAGAAACGGAAACGCCAAGAATATAAAGAGAAGAGGAAGGATGGAGTTGTGTATTGTTGAAGGTAAGGGGATAGTCGTGTGGAAGACTGTGACGAGTAGACAGATGAAGGAAGCGCGACTTAATAGATCATTGATAAATAAAAGGAAAAGAGTGGGTGACAGGACAGAACCTTGAAGAACACCACTCTTAGCAGTTTTAGAAGAACAATGGCCATCTACAACCGCAGCTATACAGGGTGTCCCGTAAGTCTGGACCCATAGGGAAAAATAATAAAATTACAAAATAGTCCAAAAATTTATTTATAATATATTTTTTTATTATTTTTATTATTATTTTTATTATTTTTTTATTATGATCTTACTCCGCTGGAGTTTTATTTGTGGGGCCACTTGAAAGCCAAAGTGTACGAGGTCAAACTTCAGAACATTTTCCACCTTAAAGCACGCATTGTGGAGGCGTGTCAAGAAATTTCTGCGACTGTGATTCAGAAAGTGCTGTCGCAGTGGAGATTGCGTCTTCAACTATGTGTGCGACACAACAGCGGACACTTTGAACAGATTATGTAATAAATTTTTGGACTATTTTGTAATTTTATTATTTTTCCCTATGGGTCCAGACTTACGGGACACCCTGTAGATCGGCGAGAAAGAAAGTCAAAGAAGAAGGCACAGATAGAAAGAGAGAAACCAAAAGAAGGCAGTTTGGAAATTAAAGATTTGTGACAGACTCTATCAAAAGCTATTGCTAAGTCTAGCGCAATAGCAAAAGTTTCACCGAAATTCCGAAAGGAGGATGATGAAGAGTCAGAGAGATATGCAAGAAGATCGCCAGTAGAACGTTCGCGGAGCCCATACTGACGATTTGAAAGATGATTGTGAGAAGAGAGGTGTTCAAGAATCTTCCTATTAATGATATATTGAAAAACTTTAGAAAGGCAAGAAATCAAAGCAATTGGACGATAGTTAGAGGGTTGAGAGCGATCGCCCTTCTTTGGGAAAGGCTGAATGAAGGCGAACTTCCAGCAGGAAGGAAACGTACCAGATAAAAGGCAAAGACGAAAGAGTTTTCCGAGGCAGGGTGTCAGCACAGAAGCACAGTTCTTGAGAACAACAGGAAGGACACTATCATTACCGTACACCTTCCTAGAGTTAAGCCCAGATCGGGGAGAAAGAACATCTTTTGGAAGAGATTCTAATTTCAGACATAATAAAGTCAGAGGGAGGAGGAGATGGTGGAACAGCAACAGAGTCGTCCAGGGTTGAGTAAGAGGCGAAAATTTGAGTGAAGTATTCAGCTTTGTCAGGAGAAGAGAGGGCAACTCAATTGTCGGAATGGAAAATAGAAGGGAAAGAAGAGGAAGTAAAGTTAATGGAGAGGGTCTTAGCTAGATGTCAGAATGAGTGCGAAGAATTAGATTTGGATACGTTTTGCCACTGGTTTGATGAATGAATTTTTGGCTCGTCGAAGAACAGATCTTGCACGATTTCGGGTAGAAATTTTAGCTGAGTGAGAGTCAGTAGTTGGATGGCGATGGTACCTTCTGAAAGCTCCCGTTCTGTTGCGAATAGCATTAGAACAAGCAAAGTTAAACCAAGGATTTTTTGCATCTGTAGTAGGAATAAAGTAGTAGGAAATAGAATATGGAATGTACGCCTCCAAGCCCAAATGAATCACTTACGTGATGCGCTCAGCTCACTAGGAAGGGCCCCGGCCTCGAAAGCAATAAACACTCCGTGGGAAATCAAAGAAGTACTGTCTAAGAACCTCCCAATCAGCGCCGCCAAAGTGCAAAAGGCGCCTCCTCTTGGGAGGATCCAAAGGGCAGGATCTTGGGAGGAGGGTTGAATGGGCATTAGCAGATCCAGCACCGCTGCCCGGGTCTGCATTCCCGGTATTTGCAGCGCGGAAGTCAGAAGTCGGAACATTTATGGTTCTTTCCCCAGGAGACTACGAGGTTCTTGAAATTGTTGCCATTTTCTTTTTAATTTTGAAAAGATTATGTAGTGTGTAAGATGCTCACAGGGTAGATAAGATACGGAAATGATCAGCTAAGGAGAACAGTGACAGGAGAAACGGGAGCTCCAGTACTCCCTATCTTCTGTCTAACGTCCCTCATGGAGTACTTCCTTGGTCTCTCTCTCTCTCTCTCTCTCTCTCTCTCTCTCTCTATATATATATATATATATATATATATATATATATATATATATATATATATATATATATAACACGTCACCTATCAATTTATGAAGCGTCAATAGTGCGAATGCTGTTACGTCCATGCTTCGTGAGAAAAGAGTTGACAGGCAAGATGTAATACGTTTTTATGTAGAAAAGAATCTTTTTAAATCATATCTGCATCGAAAGTAAATTTTTATAATGATAATGCTATTATTAGATTCCAATACTTACGCCCTATAATAGCTGGGATATATTTTTGAGGTGCTGGAATAGCATAAGCAGGAGAGATAATGAGGTCTATCTTGTTCTTCTTCATGCTGCTCGTGATCTCGTTTCTAATTTAGTCTCTCTTAAACAAGTGCTTCCACAGTACGTACGAGTCATAGCATTCGGCTGGAAAATATGCAGCATTGCAGTATCATTTACAAAGAGTAATTCAGCTATGCATGAATATTAATGCGTTAAAAATTAACTTTTTAGACAAGAACTTTAATTTCAATGTTTATTGCTTAAAGATATTTGTTAATTTAGTGAAAGTAATTAACATTTGAACAGAACCGGCCTTAGACATTTGACGGCCGCAGGTGAACTTGTCCACTTTTGCACGTTTTTCTTTTTACAACACCAATTATAAATATAAAAAAAAACCTAACCATTATTGATGTCAACATTTTTTATTCCTCTTAAAAGTGCAATAATTCGTAAAAGTACATGCAAAAAAGCTATCAACATACAGAGGCATGCAAGAAGTAAATAGACACTCTTAATTTTATGGTAAAATGTATGCACCCAAATTTTTTTGCCATTATTATGACTAATATTCGTTTCCTACATTTCTATCCTTGAAGAAGGACTTATGCCAATATTCTCAAGTGGTCAAATTGAAAAAGACAGCTGCCTTTTCATGGAAGATGGAGCCCCATGCCACACTGCAAAAAAGACGAAAGAATGGGAGGAGCGAAATGGTATCAAACGACTTCCTTGGCCGAGTCAGTCCCCTTGACATGAACCCCATAGAACACGTGTGGGCAATACTAGACAAGATTTTACGTAAAAAGCCCAAAAAAACAGCAACACGATCAGAATTGTTGAATCTTTTACGCCAAACATGGTTAGAAATACCTCAAGCTACAATTTCAGAACTCATTAATTCTATGCCTAGGCGAGTTGCTGCTCTTAAAGCAGCTAAAGGAATGTCAACAAAGTATTAATAGCTAAACCTTAATTGTTAAAAAATTAAAATTTATTGGTACTCTAATTTTCAAATAAAATTGTTACAGCAAAATCTGGGCTGTCTATTTACTTCTTACATGCCTCTGTATATACCGAGGAAAGGTAATTGCAGTCAAAATGTTGACTTTTTGCTCTTTCCTGCAGGCAAATACTGCAATCATATCTAAACGGTCTAGTGATGATGCAATGTCATTTGCATTGAAAATTAATGAAAGGTTAAGAAACCTTTCTTGAATGATCCCCAACCTTAAATAAATTTTGATTAATTTCAGTTTAGAAAAACTACGTTCAGTAGTTGCAACATACGTTTCTTTACATCCTCATACAATATTCTAGAAGGTGTCCCCTAAAGTTGGCGGCCATAGGCGACCATCTAGTTCACCTATGACTAAGACCAGCTCTGCATTTGAAGTGTACCAATTAACAAGCGAAAACAATTAAGATAACAGAAAAAGTATCCTAACTTACTTTGAATTAACTCAGCTGATAATGGTGACGTAAACTGAAGGAAATATTTCATAACTAACTTTTGAAGTTTAGAATTCATTCCACTCCCAAATCCATAAGTCACTGAAGGATCAACTATTTCCTTTTGCACGAGCTTTTTCTGCTTAGAAATGGCAGAAATGGCCTAATATTATCTACGCGCGGTCATGAGCACAAGAATCGAGCACAAATATGACCTTGAACCACGTATAGGAAAGAGCGTGGATGGGGGATTATATATATATATCAAATGAAATTTGATATATACACAGGGTGTTTCAAAACCGGTCTGCCATACTTTCGGGGGTGATTTCGGGGGACGATGTCGAGTAAAAAAGTTAATACAATATAGGTGCTATTTCCAACCATTGCGGAGCTACGTACGTTTTAAGGTGCACGGAAAAAATAAGTCTTCGTGGCTTTTTCGATGGTGAAGACATCGCTGTCCCATATCCACAGTTATCCTCTTTCTCGGTCGATTTGCCATACTACCCAGTATCATCTGCTCCTGTATCACATATTTTTCAGATGAAGAACGGTATCACTTGTTTGATCGAAAGTTTCATTCCAAAGATCGATTCGAAAACTGAACAAATCAGACAAGCATTGGTGGAATGACGAGTTTGTAAAGTAATACTAGCATTATCCTTAGCTTTAGTGGAAATCTCATAAAAAGATATGGGAGCTATTGAAGAATAGGGACCCCAGCCTTCTTTAGTTAAGCTTATAAGGCTAACTAACGAAAATATCACGACCTAACCTAACCAATCGTTAAGTTAACTGTACACCCTTGACGATTGGTTAGGTTAGGTCATGATATTTTCGTTAGTTAGCCTTATAAAGCTAACTAAAGAAGGCTGGGGTCCCTATTCTTCAATAGCTTGAAGATATGTTTAACACAGTTAAAATACTGTACGGTATCAGTTATGCCAATTTTTTTGCATAATTGATACATTTTGTTATGATTCTGTCAGGTGAATCAAGGAAAATTACAAAAACTACCAAACACATCTAACGCCTGGCTGACGGTGTGAGCTTCATGGAAAAATTTGAAATGTCCTTTTCTTTTAGCTGTTACGTGGAAACGTGATCCTGGAATTGCTGTACAATCTGCCAGATTAAGATACTACGAAGGTACTTTACTTTGAGAATGTATCTCAAGTAATGAAATTATAATTAATTTACACAACCTGATTTTTTAGAAAAATTAATGTAATCTTAAAAAAAATCTATTTACTTATATCAGTTTCTCTGAACCTGTGAGCCACAGCAGTGTTGGGGGGGGGGATTACTTGACAAACTTGTCCACCCCTAAATATTATTCGATTCAGCTAAAAATTTGGAGGGATTAGTTTTTCAATAAGAGTCACGAAATGACGCCACAGAACCATCAAGATTCCTAAAATAACATTCCCCCTATATGCTGATAACCTTCGTCATACACAGAGTATGACGGAGTATGACATGTTTAAGTCTCAAAAAAATTAAAAGTATATTCGTCTCATTAAACATTCAGTAAATCACTTGTATTGGTGGGCGATATTGTAACTGTATATAATATGTACTTACGTCCTACTATTCCCTCAAGAATAGGCATGAAACCCTTTACACTTATTCTGTTACTGGTAGGTTTAAAACCAACACAACTTGAGAAGCTTGAAGGAGCTCTTACACTTCCCCCCATATCAGAACCTATGCCAACAACAGAACCGCCTCCAGCTATCAAAGCTGCCTCGCCTCCTGCATTATACCAATAAATAAAATAATTGTAGTTAAATGTCTCTTCTGAACAGATTTCTGGGTTCTGCATGATACCTCCATATTTAGAGTTCTTAGAGAAAGTAAAAATATGAGTACCTGATGAACCGCCTGGAGTCCTCGTTGGATCATGTGGGTTCTTTGTTTCTCCAAAAATGGGATTTGTGCAGCACAGTCTTAAATATATAAAAATTCGTTTAAAAAGGATAGTTATCATATGTCTGATTTGTAAAGTGTAAAAGATTAAAGATTTCACATGTCAATAATGCAAATGATTTATATTATATCACCCTAAAAGAGTTTGAGGAACATTGGTCTTGCAGAATGGCACTGCTCCCTTTTGTATTAAAACATTCACAATGACTGCCTGTGATGACACTGGGTTGTACAAGTATTTTGCTAGACCCGATGTTGTGTCCATCCCTTGGACATTAATACTTTCTTTAATAGTGACTGGAAGACCATGCAAGGGACCCCGTTGTTCTGCTGAAATGCTGTCGCATGCTTCTGCCCAACGCTAAATATATAACGTTTTAAGTTTTACGATAAATTCAGAAAACTTTATACACAATAATATAAATATTATTTATCTTAAACAATCATACCAATTTTACGTACTTCAGCTTCAGGGATGAACTCTGTGATGCAGTTTATTCTCTTGTTCAATTCCAAAGCCTAGAGAAAACAAATTAAGTTATCAACTATTATGCACATAAGTAAATATGTTTTCTGTAATTATTATAATGTAATTCCACGATAAAAAGAGTAATTTCCTTTAATTTCAATCAAATAATATATGTATACTACAGAAAAAAAATTTTCTTTGAACTGTTTTTCCTTCAAATTTTCTTCACAGCAATGAAAGAAAATTACTACCCGTACCAATGTTGAGTTTGCAAAATTGAGAATTAATTAATAATATGATTTTTGATAGAATTTTTGTAACGCAAATGGAAAACATAAGTTAGGTTTATTAGATAAATTATAAGGTCAGTAAATAGGCCGCAGATGATTTTAATGAACTACGTGTCTTGTGTCTCGAGAACAGTCAGACAAGTTTCATGGAATGAATAAAGGTTCCACAAATCATGCATAAATATAGCCATTACGTGATATCACACCTTTTATTTCATCCAATTGAATATTGTAAACAATGTAACTGTCGTCGTACACTATATATATAAATAATCATAGAATTTAATATGGTTAAATAGGCCAAATAAGTTGGTTAAATAATATGAAATAATTAGGAAACTAAAAACTGTTAAAATGATGTACTAATAAATGTTTCTAAGTTTTAGATTCAATGATGAATGAACAAACGATATTGTGTAGAATGCGAGGTGAAAATAAAAAAATCACAATCAAGAAGGAGAGAATGGAAGCGCGCAAGAGTCAGTGGAGAGAGTCAAGAAGTTGTCACTGAGAGCGGGTCGTACACTGCTCATCATAAAATATTATCTTGGCCTCCCTTGTCACTTTGATTGATTCCATCCGGCCTGTGGGAAATGGGACCCACTTTAAAGATGAAATTAGGTCAATAAACGGGAAGAAGGAGCACCTTAAAAAAACGAACAAAAACTAAAAACTATCTGCAAGGAATTAGCTACTTTAATTACTCTAAACAAAAATCATTAGAGATTAATAAAGTTCTTACTTTACTTTGAAAGGCACGCAGAACCTCTACCGCAGACAGTTCTCCTTCCTTCAATTTCGAGAGCAACGCCATCGGCTCCATTTCAGCAATCAAAACACGTTCATCTGTTATTAATTTACCATTTTCACTCAACTTTTCTTCCAATTTCTTCATTTGATCACGGATTTGAAGTTGTTTTCGATGGATTGATTCATTCATTTTAAATACTGTTACTTTCTTTAAAATATTAAATAGTTATAATTTTAAATAGTCCTGAAAAAGAGAGAAAGTCGTAAATTTACTGTTGGTCACTTGGTATAAAATGGCAGAATAAAAGTGTAAATATTTATTAGGAACCACATCTTCGGGAGGATCCAATTGACGGTGGTCACATTTGTGAGTGAAACTTTGTATGATAAAAAGTAAAGGTTTTGTTGTGCATCTTCATATTAAATATTCTTTACGAATAGAGAAGTGCCAGTTACATAATGTTGATGATACTAAGCATTTTGGTTTCAACTAACAACTCGAATCACATCCTATTTGGAAAGAATGAAAGGATGAAAAAACTTGATGTTCATGCTAACATCTGTTCTTTTAAACGTCTATAGCTGGGTTGTTAAAAATCGGAATTAGATTTGCTAGTCTTTATGGAGAATCAGGATCTGACTCTTACAGTAAAATAAGATTCAATACTCTCATTTGAAATTCTCAACAAATATTTAAGTGAACTCAAATTTCTTAAAAGGATTTGGTTACAGAGTTAAAAAGAGTATTCCGTCACTTATATTGAATATTGTGTTTTAAAGGATATACCTTGCATAGTTTGTATGAGGTTAAGTGAGAGTGAAAACAGTGATCAAACAAAAATGAATTCTAAATAATAATCATTGAGAAGGGACAGAAACTGGCACAACGCTGAGTCCAGACAAATAAATTAAGAGAAAATAGGTCGGTCGGGAAAACTCGAAATTTCCAGTTTTATAGCAGTATTGTGCAAAGCTCTGAAGCTACCTGACACTTCGAATTGAAATGAATGAACCTTTCTTAATTAATTTTTATATCAGCATTTAAATCATTCCATAGTTTCAATCCATTGAAAATGGATAATTTTTGAGATGAAGACGGTCTAAATTGAGGTATAACATGTTTTGATCTATTTCTGCTCTGATATAAGTGGATTTATTGATGAGTTACAACATATTTATTTAGCCATTGTAAGTTAATGATTTTGTTCTTATACTTGGAAATAAAAATAAAATGTGCCAGTTTGGTTTTATCAATGAGCTTCAGTAGTTTTAGCTCTTTAAATAATGCACTAGAATGATCATGGAAATTGGCATCAGATAATAACCATATTGCTCCTTTTTCGATGGCAAAGGTACTGTTTAATTAAAGTGTTGTCAGCGGAGTTTCCTCAAATAAGGGTGCAGTACATTATATAAGGAAGAACAAGAGTATGATACAAGTTAATAAAACCTGTTTAGGAACAACATTTCTAAGTTTAAACATTATAGTAACTCTCCTTGCAATCATTTTTGAGATATAACTTACATGATCACGCCATTGCAAATTCTTATCGAGCATTATACCAAGAAATTTTGTTACAGTACACTCCTTTACAGCGATTTCATCAACATTCAGTTCATTAAAATACAAATTTCATTTATTAGTAAAAATCATGAAATTTGTTTTACTCGTATTTAGGAAGAGTTTAGTGGTGGTGAATCATTTCATTACATTGGTAAATTCTGATTTAAATATATTCTTAGCTGAATTAATATCTTGTTAAGAAAAAGACAGTTGTACCATTAACATTATGAAGTTAAGTATATCAGATGAACGTGGAAGGACAATTATATATGATAAAAATAACAGTGGACCCAAGATTAAGCCCCGTGGTACAGCATGTTTGACAAGCGCTTTAGTTGAGCAGACCTTATTTATTGATACAAAATGAGATCCACTGGAGAAATAACTTTTAAACCAGTCACTGATTGCTCCTCTAAAGCGTAACTTCATCATTGAGCTGAGAATATGAATTAAGTGAAGTAGTTTCGCCAATTATAAACCATTCTTTATTGAAATAAAACTAAAATTATGTTGTCATTGAAAGGAAGTCTTCACAAAGAGAATACAATTACGCTTCACCGTGTCTCAGTCAGATTTTTAGGAAAGTGCCCTCAATTTTTCTATCCATTTTTATTTTGTTAAAAGGCATGTGAATTCACAGTCAGGCAGTTTTTTTCACAAATTTATCAGTTCTTTTCTCACTGTATAAAGGCAGACCTTTAAGTGTTGGTAAAAGTCAGTATGTTATTGAATGGAATATTGGGTAAAATTTTATGACTGAGAAACTTTAGTAATCACTGGTGGTATTGCAGAAGCACGTAGGCGCCCGTTTTTTGTTTTTAATTTTCCTATTTAATTCGTGTTGGCACATAATCCGTCAGAAAATTAAAAGCATTAGATAATATTCAGTTTTTCTTTTACTCTAAACTTGTCATTTACGAGGTTTTGGAATATCACCAACGGATGCTTTTTCCTACTTCCATTCATGAAATATGGTTCCAAAGCACACTCTTTCTGATGTAGCAAAGCGTACTTCGGTGTGCATTATAAAACGAAGGTTTCTGAAACAGGTGTTACGAAGAAATGAGGTGTTAATCAAGAAATATAATAAAACTAGGACCACTAATGATAAGAGCAGACATGGACAGCAAAACTATAGGAAAATGTATAACGAATGTCACATTTCAAATTATAAGTTTATGTCCGTGGCTGAACTCCCTTTTACCCTTTCCCTTTTGTAATGTTGCAACCGTACCTCTTACAACTTCTACGATCCCTATATCTATCGAATAAAAGATTAACTATTTCCTCTTATATTACTCACCAACTGAAAACTGTAGAAATTTTACTGCTTGGTCTTTACTGTTGGGTCTTTTACTGCTTTGTCTTTACCACTGTTGCCTAAGGTTGTTCTTTTTCTTCATCTTTTGACTATTTATTTTGAACTTTTATTTCATTTCTGCACATAATGCCATATAGTTATCAAAATTTTTTAATTTATTTTCTAGCTATGTTAATCACTAAATGGCAACTCATTGGCTGTTTACTATATTCTGATAGGTTTCAAAACTTGAGGCATATATTGCTTTCTCCTGCAAATTACATTCCTGTCTTCCATATTAGTTTTAATTTCTTAAATTTTATTTTTATTTTAAAAATTTCTTCTTATTCTCGAGTTAGTGACATTTCAATTAGGTCGGTAGGGATTTCTCATTCGTATGATTTAAAACTTAGTTTTTGTTTATGTATTGCGAATTTTGTAAGATAGTCATATTAATTTTATTAATTTGTCTTTGAACATTACATTGATTTCTTTATTTTAGTTTTTGCTTTAATTTTATTCAGCCTCTTTTGCATATATATATATATATATATATATTATATATATATATATATGTTAACTTACGGCCACATACACAGTGTCCTCCTTTTTGTAAATTTGGAAATGGCCACCCTACCTGAGGATCAGGGCCCTCAGCCTTCGTTAGTTAGCATTATAAGGCTAACTAGTAACTAACGAAAATATCACGACTTGGTTAGGTTAAGTCGTGATATTTTCGTTAGTTAGCCTTATAAGGAACTAAAGAAGGCTGGGGGCCCTGATCTTCAGGTGATCCATATATTTTGTATGATCCTTAGAATTCTGTACGAAATTCTAGTTGATTTATATTAAAGAAAGAGAAGCAAGAGTTTGTCTGACGTCAAAGGTGTAGTTTCGTATTTTTTGTATTTTATACATCTTGGGAGAACAACCGCAACGAACAAACGCACACACGTATAATGACAAAATCAAACAGATGCATATCATTTACAAGATAGGAAATGATTCGTCACCGCCTTTCTATTTGTCTTATGAAATTCTTCTTATAAATTTTTATGTACCCTATTTGAGGAAGAACATGTTATAATTTCTACTTTCAAATTGAAGTCAGGTACTGTTATTCATATGCAGTCACAACATGGAGTACACTCTAAAATCTGTTCTCTGTGTGCACCTTAGATCCGAGCGGAAAAAAAGAACTAAAAGTATACTCTGCGTGCACAATATGTAAAGAGTACACTCGGTAGACCAAATGTACATTGAAAGTACACTGAAAGGTTTCCTCTAATTCCTGGAAATGTATTAGTTGCATTTTTCACTTAGTTCCAGAAAACCGCCTCTTGTCAAGAAGATAACTATTTCAGGTTTTCCCTATCTACTATCGACCTACTATATATGTACCCTTGAGGTACTTTATATTTTATAGAATATGTTTAGGGCTTTTTTTCCGCTCGGATCTAAGGTACACACACAAAGGACAGTTTTTAGAGTGTATGGGACACTACTATTTTTTTCGCCAATCTGACAGGCTTCGCAATCATTCATATGATGACATACACTTAAAATCATCTCCGTTCAGTACATTTTATTTTTTCCCCTTCAGGAAACACGAAATAGGGATTTGGAAAAGAGGAGGGATGAGAAGGAGTTCATCTACGAACATAAACTTGCAAATGCAATATAGCTCAAATATTTCAGAACACTACTACTCTGGAAAACCATCATTTCTGTTAAACAATGATATTAAATATCACGCGATTAAACCACTAAGAGAGAGTCATAAATCCAGCATTTACCTCTCTTCAGATCTGCAATAAATTATAGGTATCAAAGCTGGTTCATCTGCATTCAGATGTAAATTGCGCTTGGAATTGCTTAAAGGGCGCGTTGCATTGGGTTTCGTGAATGTTAATTTTCACTTTATTTTCTTTACCAAAATATATATATATACCTCGTTAACCTCGTTGCGGTTTCGTGCGTCGGCCTCTTTTCATCTCTTCACACGAAGGTCAAGCTGGTGGCCCCGCCTCTAGGCCTGGCTTGGTAGAGGAGCAAGTTGCTCTCTTGCGCTCTCCACCGTACATAGTCAGGTACACCCGGCTCATCTGGTACCGTCCTGAGCCAGGCATCTAGTCTTTTCTTGAAGACTTCAACTTTGACCCCTGTAACGTTTCTGAGGTCCTTAGGAAGCTGGTTAAAAAGTCTTGCCCCCCTGACAACCAAGCTATTTTTTTTCAGTGTTGAGGAGGTCCCTTGTCAGGCCTTTAATTTAGGAACACGACACATCCTGCCTTTCCTATTTTCCAGCGTTGTTTGGATGGTAATTGAGTTTGGTTTGAGGTTTGGTACCAGTTTTTCGATCATTTTCCATATGTAGATTATGGAATACCTCTCTCTTCTTCTTTCCAGGGAGTACAGATTTAGTTTACGGAGTCTTTCCCAGTAGTTGAGTTCTTTGCAGCCATCAGTCTTGGCTGTGAAATGTCTCTGCGTTTCTTCTAGTTTATTAATTTCTTCCTTTTTATATGGGGACGTCAAAACTAAGCAGTATTCAAGTTTTGGTATGATCAGTGTTCTCAGCAGGAGAATCATTACTGTCTTGTCCCTCCTTTTGAACGCTCTTAGTACCTGTCCCGCGACTCTTTTTACTTTGTTTATCGCTATCTGATTTTGTGCCTCGAATTTGGCATCCTCGGTCATTAATACTCCCAAGTCGACCGCTTTTGTGCTTCTCTGAATTACCTGTCTATCTGGAGCATAATATGCAGTCTGTTTAATTTCCTCATTTCTACCATATCTGAAGAACTGAAATTTCTCGGTGTTAGATGTCATATTGTTGTCTTCTGACCATTTGTATATTTTGTTTGTGTCCCTCTGCAAGGCCTCCACTTCATTTCCATCGCTGATTTTTCTGCTGATCTTTGTATCGTCCGCAAATGATGTTACTATACTGTTCTACATATCTACAGAAGCTAAGGCTAATAAAGACCCTAAGATCCACTCTAAGGTTAGCCCGAGAGAAAGGAAAGAGTAGGGGGTTAAGAGAAGAAAATAAGGGGTTAAGTAAGTAGCAACACCTATCACTCATGGGTTAACATTCATTCAGAAAAAGAGAAAAAAAACTCACCACCATCATCATCCGCCGGCCACTGCCGACAAGTCAGAAAAATAGTCGGAGAGAATAGGAAAGGGGTGAAAGATGAAAAGAAGTAAAATAAGAACACTTACAAACCATGCAAACACAGTCTTAACTCACAGTCATACCATGCAAACTACAGACATGCAAGTAAAGAGTTACAGACATGCAAATAAGGAGAGGATAAGAAAAAAAGTAGGTAAAGTTAACAAAAAGTGGGTTAGTTTACTCTACGAGCTACATCTACGTTCATGTTAGTCTAATTTTTTTGTTAAATTTTATTGCTGGCATCACACGCTAGCATGTCACAAGCTGGCATTAATCGTCAACAGACTCATCCTCGACCACCATCCCCAGAGCTCCTGTTACTAATTGTTTTTTTAATTTTAAACAACGTTAGTATTTTTAAAATGCCTATCTAAACGGTTCTTAAACATTAACGCTGGTAGAGTGAACGACTGACGTGGGAAGATTATTCCATTTATCAATTACTTTAAACGTAAAGAAGTTTTTAGCGATATTACTAATGAAACGTCTGCCACGCAACTTAAATCCGTTATTACGAGTATTGCTATTATCGAAAGTGAACAGTTTGTCAAAATTTACGTTATCGATGTTATTAACGATTTTGAAAACTTCAATAAGCTCCCCACTTAATCTCCTAGTGTCGAGTGAATGCAAGTCTCACTCTTTAATCCTATCTTCGTAAGACTCGTTACGCAATGACGGAATTAGTTTCGTGGCGCGTCGCTGAACCCTTTCTAACCTATCAATATCCTCACGCAAATACGGGCACCAAAACTGAACGGCATATTTTAACCCTAAAAGGACGACCGCTGCATATTGGTAACCTTTCAAATACACGCATTCATAACTTAACCCTACAAACAATTTCGGCGTTAAAGAGTTAAATGAGGCCTGGCTAATGACTTGTAAAGGGGCAATATAATATTCTTCGATTTAAATTCGAAATTACGCGCTATGAAGCCTAACATCCTATTAGCTTTTGCGCAAGACTCCAGGCACTGGTTCCTAACTTTTAAATCCTAAGGTACGCGTACGCCTAAATCTACTTCCTCGTCAACGCTCGCTAACTCTCTATCATCCATCGTGTACGTGTAATTATTGTTACGAGAACCTACATGCAAAACTTTACATTTGTCTACGTTAAATTGCATTTGCCACTTATCCGTCCACTCCATAATCCTATTTACATCGTCTTGGAGCCTATTTCTATCGTCCTCGTTAACAACCTTACCGCCTATTTTAGTATCGTCCGCGAATTTTAACACGTTACTAGTCAATCCTACATCTATGTCGTTAATGTAAATTACGAATAGCAATGGGCCTAACACTGAACCCTGTGGGACACCGCTACCTACATCCAACCACCCCGATTCACTACCATTAACAACGACCCTCTGTCTCCTAGCACGAAGCCATTCCTCTAACCAGTTAGCTACCTGACCGCGTATGCCGTGCGCTTTAACCTTCGCAATTAATCTTCTGTGCGGAACTGTATCGAACGCCTTTTTAAAATCTAAATAAATAACGTCAGCCGCTCTATGCCTATCGTATTCGCGCACTATTTCATTATAAAATTCTAACAAATTAGTTAAACAAGATCTATGGCCTCAAAACCCATGCTGACTACTATTAATCAAATCGCGACTTTCTAAGTGATCGATGATACGATCCCTAACTACAGATTCCAAAAGTTTACCGACACTTGGCGTTAAGCTAATGGGCCTATAATTGCTAGCTACTGTGCGGTCGCCTTTTTTAAAAATGGGCGTGACGTTAGCTAATTTGAAGTCTTCAGGAATAATCCCCGTTTCGAGTGACTGATAAAAAATCTTCGTTAAGGGGCCTACGATAACGTCTTTCATATCTTTCAAATGCTTGGGATAAAAAGCGTCAGGGCCTGGAGCCTTGCTAACTTTTAGCCTATCGATATAATGCGCAATCTCACCCTCGTAAACAGTTATTTCATCCAAAATAGTCTCGCTACTAAATGGAACGATATCGTCCACGTCCGGGACATTATTTACGTCTTCTACGGTAAAAACGTTCGCAAAAAAGTTATTGAAAATACCCGCCATCGCCTGAGCGTCAGAAGCCAAAGCGCCGTTTACATCCACTAGAGGGCCTATGTTATCTTTTATCGGCTTACGATTATTGATTTATTCAAAAAACTTTTTTGGATTATGTTTACTATCCGCAGCTGTAAGTATCTCTAAATTACGCTTAGCATTCCTAACTGATTTTTTAACCTGACGTCTAAGCTCGATATCTCTATTAAAGTTAGCTGCCGTGCCATTGCGCTTATTAAGTCTATACGCAATGTTACGTTCGTTTATGAACTCGCCTATTTCCCTAGTCCACCACTTGGGCCTACCATGATTTCTAGTGCGCTTGGGCCTACGAGGAATAAACTCCCTTTCAATATTCATAAAACTTTCTTTAAACGCCTCCCAATGCAAATTTGTGTCATTATCCATAAATAAGTTATCCCAGTCCACTACTCTCATCCTATCCGCAAAACTATCAAAATTAGCCCTACGAAAATCAGGGACTTCTATTACGATACTATCCTTAGTGTTTTCTATCGATAACTTAAACCTAAGAATTTGATGATCACTACATCCTAAACTCTCCCCTACTTCTAAACTATCGGGAGCTATTGAAGAATAGGGACCCCAGCCTTCTTTCGTTAGCTTTATAAGGCTAACTAACGAAAATATCATGACCTAACCTAACCAATCGTCAAGGGCGTACAGTTAACCTAACGATTGGTTAGGTTAGGTCGTGATATTTTCGTTAGTTAGCCTTATAAGCCTAACTAAAGAAGGCTGGGGTCCCTATTCTTCAATAGCTCCAACTATCGACTATTTTTTCGCCGTTCGTCATCACCAAATCTAAAATATTGTCAACGCGTGTTGGTTCGGTAACTATCTGTCGTAAAAAATTATCCTCCATGAACTCAATCAATCTCAAACCCTCCTCATTACCAGTAAAAGTCTCGTAATTAACATTAGGGCAGTTAAAGTCTCCGACAATTACTGTATACTATTCCGATTGTCAATAAAGTTACCAAGAAGTGAGTAAAATCTACTATCGGTGTCGAAGGGTTGAACGGGAGGTCTATAAACAACAACAAAATTAAAAGTGACCAGAGATGGGAAATCGGATCGGATTCGAATCGATAATCGGAATTAATCGATATTTTTTGAGAAATCTGAGTCGAAAAAAAATTCGAATCGAAAAAAGGGCGCGGATCTGAATCGAAATTTTGATCCGAATCGAAAAGAAACGATGAATCCGAATTCGAATTCAAATCGATAAAAAATATGGATCCGGATTTTAAAAATTTGGTTATAACATAAATAACTTATAAGGCTTATTAACGTTTCCGGTTTCACCACAGGTAAAGACTGACCTTTCCGAGAATCTGTTTGCTCGGACAAAAATCATACTAATCCTATAGTCCATCCATTAAGGTGCTAATCCTAATCCTTAAATTTTGGTATTGTCCGAGAGTGACAATTTCACACGCTCCTCAAAGAAATAACCTTTTGCCTTCGAACATTGAAAATATCTTAGTTGTCAGGGCTAATTTTAATTTGTAAATTTCTATCTATACAGTGGATATATTTCTTAAAGTATTATTATCATATTTTAATTTTTATGTATGCTATAATTAATATTTCTTGTATATATGAGCCTTAATTGTTTAATAAATTAGCTTATATGAATAATTTTTTTTTGCACCTTATTAAGAGTAAATCTAAAGTTATTACTTAGATCGTTAATAGACTGAGAATTATCTGTATTATTTATTAAAAATGAAACTTATTAATAATAGCCACCCCTTGACTAAAACAACGATGATAGGTATAATTTTATTAAATGGACTCATAAAAATCAAGAAAAATTAGGCCTGGATCCGAATCGGATTCGAATCGGATCGAAATCGAAAAAGAAATAATCCGAATCGGAAAAAAATTGAAGACTTCAAATTAGCTAACGTCACGCCTATTTTTAAAAAAGGCGACCGCGCGGTAGCTAGCAATTATAGGCCCATTAGCTTAACGTCAATTGTCGGTAAACTTTTGGAATCCGTAGTTAGGGATCGTATTATCGATCACTTAGAAAGTAGGGGTTTGATTAATAGTAGTCAGCACGGGTTTCGACGCCATAGGTCTTGTTTAACAAATTTGTTAGAATTTTATAACGAAATAGTGCGCGAATACGATAGGCATAGGGCAGCTGACGTTATTTATTTAGATTTTAAAAAGGCGTTCCATACAGTTCCGCATAGGAGACTAATTGCGAAGGTTAAAGCGCACGGTATCCGCGGTCAGGTAGCTAACTGGTTAGAAGAATGGCTTCGTGCTAGGAGGCAGAGGGTCGTAGTTAATGGTAGTGAATCGGGGTGGTTAGAGGTAGGTAGTGGTGTCCCACAGGGTTCAGTGTTAGGCCCATTGTTATTCGTAATTTACATTAACGACATAGATGTAGGATTGATTAGTAACGTGTCAAAATTCGCGGACGATACTAAAATAGGCGGTAAGGTTGTTAACGAGGACGATAGAAATAGGATCCAAGACGATGTAGATAGGATTATGGAGTGGACGGATAAGTGGCAGATGCAATTTAACGTAGATAAATGTAAAGTTTTGCATATAGGTTCTCGCAACAATAATTACGTGTACACGATGGATGATAGGGATTTAGCGAGCGTTGACGAGGAAGTAGATTTAGGCGTACGCGTAACTAAAGATTTAAAGGTTAGGAACCAGTGCCTGGAGTCTTGCGCAAAAGCTAATAGGATGTTAGGCTTCATAGCGCGTAATTTCGAATTTAAATCGAAGGATATTATATTGCCCCTTTACAAGTCCCTAGTCAGGCCTCATTTGGAATATGCCGTTCAATTTTGGTGCCCGTACTTGCGTGAGGATATTGATAGGTTAGAAAGGGTTCAGCGTCGTGCCACGAAACTTATTCCGGCATTGCGCAATAAGCCTTATGAAGATAGGATTAAAGTGTTAGACTTGTATTCACTCGAAACTAGGAGATTAAGGGGGGAGCTTATTGAAGTTTTCAAAATCGTTAATAACATCGATAACGTAAATTTTGACAAATTGTTCACTTTCGATAATAGTAATACTCGCAATAACGGATTCAAGTTGCGTGGCAGACGTTTCATTACTAATATCGCTAAAAACTTCTTTACGTTTAAAGTAATTGATAAATGGAATAATCTTCCCGCGTCAGTCGTTCATTCTACCAGCGTTAATGTGTTTAAGAACCGTCTTGACAGACATTTTAAAAATATTAACGTTGTTTAAAAATTAAAAAGAAAGTTAACAACAGGAGCTCTGGTGGTGGTGCTCGAGGATGAGTCTGTTGACGATGAATGCCAGCTTGTGACATGCCAGCATGTGATGCCAGCATAAAAAAAAAAAAAAAAAAAAAAAAAATTAGACTAACACGAATGTAGATGTAGCTCATAGCGTAAACTAACCCACTTTTTGTTTAACTTTACCTACTTTTTTTTTTTCTTATCCTCCTTACTTTGCATGTCTCTAACTCTTTTCTTGCATGTTTGTAGTTTGCATGGTATGACAGTGAGTTAAGACTGTGTTTGCATGGTTTGTAAGCGTTCTTATTTTACTTCTTTTCATCTTTCACCCCTCTCCTATATTCTCCGACTATTTTTCTGACTTGTCGGCAGTGGCCGGCGGATGATGATGGTGAGACTTTTTCCCTCTTTTTCTGAATGAATGTTAACCCACGAATGATAGGTGTTGCTCCTTACTTAACCCCTTATTCTCCTCTCTTCTCTTAACCCCCTACTCTCTCCTTTCTCTCGGGCTAGCCTTAGAGTGGATCTTAGGGTCTTTGTTAGCCTTAGCTTCTGTAGATCTGTAGATCTCGCATTAATTGCTGCCGGAAAATCTATCTTAACCTCGATAGCCCTTAGGGAATGAACAGGAGTAGGGCTAGCACTGTACCTTGTGGTACAGGGTGTTTCAGGTCGACCCTAGAAATATGGAAATTGGCTGAATTTGTAGCAAGTAGGTGGGAATTACTATGACAAACTTCAAATACGAAACACCAAATTCCGCCAATTTCCATATATATAGGGTCGACAGGGTGGTGCAAAAGTCTGGACCCATAGGCAATTTACTATATAAAAAATATTTCGATTTTTATAATAGTTTTTATAATTTAATTTTTGTTAATAATTTTACTAAATATTTTTCAGATTGTTACCCTATGGCAGACAAGTTAACAATAGCAGAAAGAATAGAGCTTGTGCTTTTGTACGCAAAAGAAGGAGCCACCTCACGTTCAGTCGCAAATTTCCTTATGCCTCGATTATACGAAATACCATTACATTTATTGTAAATTCTGAACTAGAACGTTAAATTTAACATAATTTAGTCACTGGTGTATGGTTAATTACATTTCATTTCATAATAAACTTCCTGCAGGCCACACTTTTTTTCCATATAAACCGCCTATGGGTCCAGACTTTTGCACCACCCTGTATATATATATATATATATATATATATATATATATATATATATATTTATAGTACAATGCACCCTCTCAGCAGTTCCTGAACGCAATTTTTACTCATTTCTCAGTAAGAAAATTGGAACCAATCTTTCATACAAAAAGTATTGGCTTTTTTTTACCAACCTTTAAATGCTCCTTTTTTTATATAGTGACAAAAGAATATTGATGAATTTGTAGGAGAAATTGCCTACGAATTGTAACATATATTTAAAAACATTAAAAACAGATATAAAGTTCCAGTACACTTTTGTAAAACTTAACTGAAATATGTTGTTATAATTACATCCTATTTATAGAAACGTCCTGTTAATAACATTGAATTTTTAGTGTTATTTTAGCAAAACATGGTTTAAAAAATGTTAAAATTACTTTACTTTATCCATATCGTTACCTGTATGTATAATGAAGTGGCAGGTGGTTTCAGACTTTTGCACAGTAATATATTATATATATTATAATATATATATATATATATATTATATATATATATATATATCCAAATAATCCCCCACTAGACTTCGAACCCAGGACTTCTGACTCAAAGTCGCGGAAGCCGAGCACTCACTCTCTCTCTCTCTTATATATATATATATATATATATATATATACAGACACACACACACACACACACACTGTATATATATATATATATATCGTGAAATTTTAAACATTAATTTTTAGTCTGAAAGTATATTAACAATGGTGAAGATTTGACAGATAAAACATAGGTTTCTTTTAATATTTTACATAAATTCGTTTTGTAATGAAAAATATGCCACAACCAGAAATTAAACTGGCATTTAAAACCAGACAAGAACGATCCTGCCTTTATATTCACAGATTAGAAACAACTTTGTTTATATCCACAGAAAGTAATCGACGTCATTAAAAAAGCTTTTAATCCTTCGATTAGAAAGAACCTTGTTTATATCCACAGAAAGTCAGCGACGTCTTTGAACAAAATTTTTAATCCTTCGATTGTAACTTTGAAATATAAACTAAATAAATATCAAAGGTATGACTTGTATTTTTAACCTTAAAAAAAAATGTACATATCTTTCTGTTGTTGAAAAACTGAATTGCAAAGATAAAAAATGAGATAAAAACAGATTACAAGCGAGCGAAAGCACACAAAGGACATCTTGTTACCGACTCGAATTTCTTAAAAATGTCTTCCCTCCAACACAAGTTGTTTTTCTGAAGTGAATTCTTTTTTGGGTTTGTAGACAGAAGATAATGTTTCTTATCTTATCCTTATTAAGAATTTCTAATCTTCTTTCACTATGCAGTTTATTCAACGTTAGAACATCAGCCTGAAAGTTAGTTTCTATCTAGATAATTTCTTAGATTTTTCTAAAAAAATTTACAATTTACAATTTAGTGTTCCAATTGCATATGTAGAGGACATACAACTGGTGTTGTAAGAAATAATACCTTTCAACTTTTCAAATGTTCCATGCGATGATTCCTTATTTTACGAAGGTCAAGGCCCCTCCATATATATATTATATATGAAAATTATATATATGTATGAAAATTATATGTTATAATGTTTCAGACCAACAAAGACCCTAGTATCCAGTCATGGCTGGTCTACCTAACTATGTTCGTAATTGTGTATTGTGCATGTCCTCCGTGGTGGCGGAGGGGACCTACAATTTTACGTGGGTTCCGAACCACAAAGCCTTAATTTTACTACCTTAAACTAAACCCAATCTATCAACATATGCGTCTAATCGATTTTTAAACATGTTTATAGACGTGCTACTAATTACTTCTACTGGCAAACTATTCCACCTATTTACTATTCTATGCGTAAAAAAGTTTTTGGCAGCTGCTGTCTCGAACCTTCTACTTGTCAACTTACACCCGTTATTTCTAGTCCTATTATATTGAGATATTTCGAAAAAGCTATCTCTATCAACGTTATCGAACCCATTCATAATTTTGAAAACCTGGATTAGATCACCCCTCAGCCTTCTAGTCTCGAGTGTAGTCAATTTTAACTCCTTAAGCGTATCCTCGTACGACTTTGACCTAAGCGACGGAATCATCTTAGTTGCTCGTCTTTGAACTCTTTCGAGTTTGTCTATATCTTTTTGCATATGCGGATTCCAAAATTGAATCGCGTACTCCAAATAGGGTCTAACTATTCCGAGCTATAAAACCTAACACTTTGTTCGCTTTATTGACCGCTGCTGTACTTTGTTTCGCTACTTTTAAATCACCAGTGACTATAACTCCTAAATCTTTTTCCTACTCTACGCTTGTTAACTCCTTCCCTGACATACTATACACAAAATTACCGATACGCGAACCTATATGGAAAATTTTGCACTTATCAACGTTAAATCTCATTTGCCATGTGACTGACCAATCAACGAATTTATTCAGATCTTCCTGGATTTTACCTCTATCTTCGTCATTAATCGCCCTACCACCAAGCTTCGTGTCATCCGCAAACTTTGAAACTCTACTAACTAGGCCGACATCTAAATCGTTAATATATATACATATATATATATATATATATATATATATATATATATATAAGAAAAAGCAAGGGGCCCAATACAGAACCCTGAGGAACCCCACTTGCTACATTAGCCCAACACGACTCCGCTCCATCAACGACCACCCTCTGTTACCTACCTCACAACCACTCTTCTATCCAATTTATTACTACACCCCTGATTCCATGAGCCTTAGTTTTTTTCAATGAGTCTTTTGTGCGGCACGGTGTCAAACGCTTTTTGAAAATCTAAATACACTACATCAACCGCCCGATGACAATCGTAAACGTCAACCACGCTTTGAAAAAATTCTAAAAGATTAGTTTAGCAAGATTTGTTTCGTCTAAAACCGTGCTGCGTATTTCTAACTAAGTTATGCAATTCTAAGTGTTCGGCTATACGATCCCTAATTATTGATTCCAGTAGCTTACCTACAACAGACGTTAAACTGATTGGCCTATAATTTCCCGCCGCACCTTTATTGACTTTCTTAGAGATAGGTGTTACGTTTGCTAACTTGAAATTATCTGGTACGCACCACTCAGAAATAGACGCATTAAAAATCTTTGTTAGCGGCACAATAATGCTATCTTCTAATTCTTTTAGTTGTATGGGATATATGGAATCCAGTCCCGGTGATTTACGCATTTTCATTTTATCAATATAGCGCATTACCTCCCCTTCACTAACCACAATATTATCCAAAATATTACCATTATCAAAAGGTATTATGTCTATGACCGTAGGGATATTCGTTACATCTTCTATAGTAAAAACTGAAGTAAGAAATTTGTTTAACAAGGTAGCCATTTCCTTGTTTTCTGAAACTAGCTCTCCGTTAACTTCCCTCACTGTCTCAATTATATATATATATATATATATATATGATAGTGTATCAGTTAATGTCTTCCTATAGTGTAATAATAATAATAATAATAATAATAATAATAATAATAATATAGTTTACTGTTTTGTTTATTGTGATAACATATATGTTGAGGACATACATTAGGTGCAATAAGATATATACACGCACACATATACATCCATTCATATATATATATATATATATATATATATATATATATATACACACAATTGGGACAGTGAGTACAACGTTACACGATCGACTTTTTCCGCTGCATCACAGTTGCAAGATGTCGCAGCGACACAATCGCAGTGGCTTAGTGCCTTTCTGCACATACATAGTATAGAACTATCGTTTACAAGCAAATTTTATGCGTTAGGCCAAAGCTACACGAGCGACTTTGTCGCTGCGATGAAGTTGTAATGCCAAATCGCAAAGAATAGGTACTGTTGTTTCGTATGGGGCAAGCTATACAGCAAACATTATCGCTGCGACAATTATTCTCTGTTACATCCGGCTGCGTTGTACTGTTCCAAGTGCGGTAGGCTACACGAGCGATTTCTTCACAGCGTCACTGCTACGTGGCACTAAAAACGAAGAAGAAGTAGCGATTTGTCGTAACTCATGTAGTTTGCAACAGCCCTGCGATTGTGTCGTTGCAACACCTTGCAACTGTGAAGCAGCGACAAAGTCGCTCGTGTAGCCTTAGCCTTTTTGGTAGAATGGTGTTATTTAACAAATCTTGTTTGATAATGCAGAGGATTGAGGATATTTGTATTTTAAAGACAATGGGACAAAGAACGATAACGCCTTATCTGCAATGAGTTTAATGCATATATTAATATATGCCGGATGTGTATAAAGTAACGCAAGTGAAGAGATAAATCCGATTTGAATTATATTAACGCAAGTGAACATGGACAAGTTATATTTATTACACGTACTTTATAACAACTGTATATTCGATTGTAATGCTTATAAGAGGTGTTGAAAATGTTTGTAAGAGTTAAAAAACAAATTGAAACTACACTGAGGGGCAGAAAAATCGGCTCACTTGGAATATCACGGAAAGCAAAAAAGTGGGCACGCTTCTTTTATAAAAGTTTTAAAATTAAAAAATATAGTCAATGAGGCAACCAAATAATGAGACAAAACAACGTCAGCTGCGAACGCACGAGCTGTAACAAATTTTCGATTTCTTTTAAGAATTCGACTGTCTGACATTCAATCACTCTTAGACTGCTAGTGCCACTTTTTTCTTCCACTAGTGGGAGTAGGCATTTGCGTTTACTAACAGAGAGACTTCTAATTCTTTTAGGTTTCAGAATTGGACATTTACAATGGATTTGAGTGCCATGAACGTCGCAAGAGTCGTCGCCCTAATTGAAGATGGTCGGAGCCAGCGTTACGTCGCCGATGCGCTAAGAATTTCAAGAACAACGATTCGACGTGTCTACCAACGTTATGTGGAGACAGGAGAGTACACCCGAAGACCAGTATCTGGAAGATCGCGCTGCACATCTGCCCGTGACGACCGTTTCATCGTCTTGAGTGTTTTGCAAGATCGTCGCTTGACTACCACAAACGTTCGCAATGAGCTGGAAAGGTCTCGAGTCGTCAGTGATCGGAGAGACCCGTTAGAAGGAGACTTATGGAAAGTGGCTTACATGCGAGACGTTCAGCAATGGGCCTGGAATTGCTTCCACACCACCGCAATGCTCGCTATGATGTCACTTCTGAGCTGGAAGCATTTACAGGCAGTAGTTTTTAATCAAAATTTAATTTGGTCAATTTTAATGAAAATTATTTACATATGTAATATAAAATATGACATTTTGTGAAAAATCTTCACGTGATGGCGAAAAATGATTATTATTTTCGGAATCAGCGTGCAAAAATTGCTATATAAGTGATAAAATATTTCGGACAACAAAACCATCGCAGGCCTTTGAATAATTAATTATTATTATTAGCTTGATGAAGGACAATGATTACACTGCCTAAAAAAAAAAATTTTTTTGCTGCTGATTTAATTCTAATACCTGTTTCTTGATAATATTGGTGTGCTGATTTCAAAAATCACCTAGATTGTGTCCATCACATCAGGTTTTCGTGCAATGCAATATGCCTATTTTGGGTGATCCATGAAGGGCGCTTATCAAAATTGATGATTTTTGAGACCTGCTAACAGCTGTTTTGCTGTTAAAATTTTATCTGTGGAATACGCAAATCTGTGCATTAAATCTAAAGGTCATGTACAACATATTAAAATCTTGGGTATCTGTGATTTCCCCAGGTGTGAGCGTGACGTCATGATCTGAGAGTGATGGAAGAACGATACCAAGGAAGATGGGATACCCATATGATAGCTGACTACTGCTGGAGCCTACAAAGAGATTGTCTTGACATCTCTCATTCTAGGAAGTCCTATAAGAGAAAATTTATCAGCACTGAAAAGTAAGAAAACAAGAAAAAGACAATGTTAAGGAAACTCGTCCCGTGCTTGCTTTAATATGGATTCATTTTTTGCTTATTTAAACACTTTTAATCATTTTATGTGTCAATATTAAAATTGTATATTAAAGTTCACTCCCTGCACAACTGTTTACTTTTCCATGCTGATTCTGAGTATGTAAAAACTTATTTTTTGAAAAGAAAAAAAATTGGGCATAACCCTGCCAAAATGCGATATCTCCAAAATATCCGTATTTGATTGCTCGAAAACCTGACGTGATAGGCAAAAACTAAGGTGATTTTTGAAATCAGCACACCAAAGTTACCTAAAAACAGGTGTTAGAATTAAATCAGCAAAATTGGTGTTGGGCAGTGTTATTGATGGTTTTTTGTCATTTAGATTACTACAAAGTATGTTATAACCTATGGTATTAAATTATAAAGTATGTTATTATGTTTATAATCTTATAATGTTATTATGTTTATAATCTTTTAATGTTATTACGTTTATAATGTTATAAAGTAGGTTAATGCAGTTATTACATCGTTCGTCGTGTGATTTGCAGAAAACCAAATTGCTTTTTGTGTATTAGTTTGGGTTTTAATATAAATGTTAATATATGATTATATATCACTCCCTCGAATCGTTTACTGACGGTTGGAAGGAAAAAGGTGGTAGAATTAAAATTATTTTTGAGTTTTTTACCTCTTTTATGGAATATGTCAAAAATATTATTAGAAGTAATATTATTAGCATCTGTTTTCTTAAAAGTTTTAGGTTAGGTATATATAACGTATAAAAAATGTTACACTAAATTTTCTGTCAAAACAATGCAACCTTCGCAACGACAACACTGACCTTATTGCTGTGCATTACTAAAAAAAAAAAAGTATGTGTATATATATATATATATATACCTCGTTAACTCGTTTAGGTTCTGTGTGTTGGTCTCTCTTCACATGAAGGTCAAGCTGGTGGCCCCACCTCTAGGCCTGGCTTGGTGGAAGAGCAAGTTGCTCTCTTGCGCTCTCCCCCGCACATGGCCAGGTACACCCACTCAGTTGATACAACAAACTTGACCTTCGTGAAATGAGGATTCATCGCACGGTGTATATATATATATATACAGGGCGTCCCAAAAAAATGTACACACACTTTAACAGCTGATAGCTCAATTGATGTTTCTTTCTTTCCAAGTTAAACCCATTAGAATTAATAATGGCAGTCAGACTAAGCTTTGAACAAAGGAAATTCATTCTAAAATGCTACTGGAAGTGTGAAAACGCAGTTGAAGTGCAAAGACAGTTTAGGAGGGAGTTTCAAACAGATCCACCAACGCGACTTACCATCACTAAGTTTGAAGCCGATGGAACTGTTCAGAATGTCCACAAGAAGCGTTCCGGAAGACCACGGACATCGACAAGCCCCACAAAGCAAGAAAGAGTACTGGAAACGTATCACCAAAGTCCAAGAAAATCTGTGCGGCAAGCGAGTCGTGAGGTAGGAATTTCAGAATCGTCTGTCCAACGCATTTTGAAGCGCTGTCAATGGAAAAGTTACATTCCAAGATTAGTCCATGCTATTAATGAAGATGATCCGGACCGAAGAGTGGAGTATTGCGAGTGGTACTTGGCACGATGTGGATGTGGATTGGACGAAGGGGTTTCGTAGAATACCCTCCGCGTTCACCAGACCTCACACCACTAGACTTTTTTTTTATGGGGATACTTAAAAGACAAAGTCTACGCTATAAAACCTGCAACAGTCGCTGAATTGAGAGCAGCCATTGAACGAGAATGCACACAAATACCAAACGAAATGTTTCGTGATGTTTGCGATTCCATTGCTTCGCGTTATCAGCAGTGCCTGGACCAGAACGGACGTCAGTTTGAAAACAGGCGTTGACAAAACAATTAAATAATGTCTGTAGATTCTATTACATTTTGAAAATGAAATGTATTTTAATAAACACTGCCTTTATAAGTATTTAAAGTGTGTATACATTTTTTTGGGACGCCCTGTATATATATATATATATATATATATATAGTAAAAGCTCCATTTTCTGGATCTCAACATTCTGAAATGCTTAACGTTACGGAAGTTCTACCAAATCGTTTTCACCCGTGGTTCGAAAGCCGAGTAAAGTTATAGGACCCCTCAGTCATATAATTTTACATGTTGCGAAGCAGATTAAAAAAAAACCCGCTATATATATATAATATATATATATATATATATATATATATATATATATATATATCAAAACAAGGCTGCTTTTAGTGGTGATGAACTATATACGGAAGCCTTGTTAATGCGTTGATTCTCTGTTTACTCAGCGGTGATGTTGCAGTCTGCTCCAGTGTTTTGTAAAATCATCACTGAAATGTATGCTTTCTGTTCTGTGCAAGACTTGTATAGAGATAATCTGTTTCTTTAAGTATATATATATATATATATATACATATATATATATATATATATATATATATATATATATATATATATATATATATATATATATACACGGTGAACCAAAAGTAGGTGGACAGTAGGTTGAATACGGTTTGTGTTATATTATATTATAACTATGGTGTTCATTATAACTATGGTGTTTGTGTTTTATTATATTAAATATTATAACTAAATTTATTTAAATTTTATTTTGTATTATAGTATACAAAAAAATTAAATATGTATTCTCAAAATAAACGTTATCATTTACTGTCCACCTACATTTGGTTCACCCTATATATATATATATATATATATATACACACGAAGTTGAACCGATGGAGCTTCTCTGAATTCAAGACAATAAGTGTAGTAGTGCATTATTGTCTGTTTAGAAATCATATTACATATTACATTACATTAAGTAAACACTGTTATATAGTATTTATTTAT
>JAJOZX010001133.1:232500-295000 GCA_023014485.1 Bathynomus jamesi | reverse complement strand
ACTATCAAGAACTTTTGGATCTGTCCATCATCTTTCTTGGAGGTGTCCCCAATAAAGGCATCAAGTTTCGTGCACCAGGTGCCATGCATCGAGCTCGCTGGATGTCCAAAGCGCTCTATTCTATCAAGATGTGGCTTTTTCGAAACCAGTTCAAGATGACTAAGACTGAAGAACGAGGAATTCGAGATCTTTCCCTTTTTTTCTGTTCTCATCTATATGAAGGCTTGGACAACATCCTCACTCCCTATTGAAACCCTATTTAATGACTGGCTCCTTATGAGGTCATTGATTAATTATCTTAACAAAAAGATTTCTGATGCAACTAAAAAAAAGCTCTCTAACCACTTATGGTACCTGTCTGAAGAAGCAGTTGGTCTTGCTTTCTTTGATGAGCGAATTACTACAGATGTAAAGAAACGCATGGTAAAGGCATTAGAAGATGAGTCCACTGATAGACCACCCAAGCGTCCTCAGATTCCTGAATCGACCTGCTCTGGTGAAGGACTACACCAACTTGTTACAAGAAATACTAGAGAATTCTATACTAAGCTGAATTTGCCAGAAGGATTTTTGAACAAGGCACCCAGCAATTGGACATCCAACTGTGAATATTTAAGGGCCAGAGCTATTGTTGCAGCTCTATCTGTTGTAAATGACCGGGCAGAACGTGCAGTAGCTTTAGTTCAAGAGCTGAATAAGAAATTGACAGTGGGGGAAGAGCAGCTCCAGTTCCTGCTCCAAATTGTTGCAAAACACCGCCAGAGTCACCCAGTTCCATTAAAAACTGTTCTTCTCAAAAAATAACCATCAATGAGGTCGCACCTTAAAATACACCATATTGTATAATCATTGTATATTAAATAAATGTTGTATAAGGAAATAATGCTAATTAAAGTAATTAAAGTATGTAAATAGCACTGGCATTTTGAATTTATCTCTATATAATAAACTAATGTTTTTTTTTGTAGCAATGCTTCATTGCTGATTGTATATAAAAAAAGAGCCAGGAACATTTCGCGCAAGATGAGAAGAGAGAACGAACAAATGAAAAAATGAGGTAACCACCCAGGAATCGAACCCGGGATCTTCCGATTGCCGGTCAGATATGATAACCACTACACCATGGTCCTCACTCAATCAGAAGTCGTAATTCCTCTACATACGCGCAGAAACCAATGCCCCGAGGGGGGCACCTCCCGCATGCCGTATATATATATACATTTCAACTGCAAAGAACACGCAGTATAAATAACGTAAAGAACGACACTTGTATAGGAGAACATCCCGCGCAAGATGAGAAGAGAGAACGAACAAATGAAAAAATGAGGTAACCACCCGGGAATCGAATCCGGGATCTTCCGATTGCCGGTCAGATATGATAACCACTACACCATGGTCCTCACTCAATCAGAAGTCGTAATTCCTCTACATACGCGCAGAAACCAATGCCCCAAGGGGGGCACCTCCCGCATGCCGTATCTATATATACACATTTCAACTGCAAAGAACACGCAGTATAAATAACGTAAAGAACGACGCTTGTATAGGAGAACATTCCGCGCAAGATGAGAAGGGAGAACGAACAAATGAAAAAATGAGGTAACCCGGGTGGTTACCTCATTTTTTATTTGTTCGTTGTCTCTTCTCATCTTGCGCGGAATGTTCTCCTATACAAGCGTCGTTCTTTACGTTATTTATTCTGCGTGTTCTTTGCAGTTGAAATGTATATATAGATACGGCATGCGGGAGGTGCCCCCCTCGGGGCATTGGTTTCTGCGCGTATGTAGAGGAATTACGACTTCTGATTGAGTGAGGACCATGGTGTAGTGGTTATCATATCTGACCGGCAATCGGAAGATCCAGGGTTCGATTCCCGGGTGGTTACCTCATTTTTTTCATTTGTTCGTTCTCTCTTCTCATCTTGCGCGGAATGTTCTCCTATACAAGCGTCGTTCTTTACGTTTATATATATATATATATATATATATATATATTAGCGTGTAGCGTCATTGGGCAAAGTGTAATGGATCAAGAGGCACATTTCAGGTTTTGTACAATTGACCTCCCTAAATTCAAAAATGAAAACAAAATTTTTTCAACACCTCCTTCTTCGCATGTGAAAATCGTGAAAATTGCTAGTTACCCATAACTTTTGGACACTTGCTTTCCTAGGTTTGAGCTATCATTTGACCCCTTACAATGTACTGCTTTTCAGGAAAAATAGAAAAATTTATTTTTGGAATAAACATATACACTGTAGGTAGGTAGGTAGGTAGGTAGGTAGACTAGATAGTTTTATTTAGTAAATGATACATTAAAATCTTGTTTAGTTTTGAATGACGGCATAAAGTCACGGGATTTAAGTACTGCTCTAATGTAACCATCTCTTGAATCCTTTCCATACACTGCCCCAGACGCTTCAGTTACCATCCTAACATAGCGTTCTACACCTTGGGAGTGACATGGTATCCGGACAACAAGGGGCTCTTCAGTGATCTTATCGAGTTGTTCGACAGAGAACTGCTTCGTGAGTGGTGGTTCCATTGTGCACTCCTCCACTGGTGGAAGTAAATCTTTCAAATTCTGAGCACTTTGTTTGATCTTTGGTGGCCGAAATTCTCTGACTTGCTGTTGAGCAGGTTTGGGAGCTCGTCGAATGGTCTTGATTACATCGATGGCCAATTTCCGGTTTGCTTGATCTGCATCTGCAAGTATTGCCAGTAGAACATTTTCAGGGTGAGTCCAATATGCATTTCTTTGGATCACAGGCCATGTGACAGTCTTGCTAGCTGGTGGCAGTAATCGTAGCAGCTTGACTTGCTCCAGGAAATGTTTTGGGCCATCTGTGCACCTTGGATGGCACTTGATGCTAAACCACATGGGTCCATAGTGGCACACGACAAACTGTGTGAGTGAATACAGTTCATCACTTGGCTGCGCCATCGCTACATATAGCCGACAAATTCTGCTGGCAGTTGTAACCCATCTTGCATGGGAGATTGGTCCAGGCTTCTCTCGTAGAAGATCTTCATTAATGACACCAGTCCTTATCGCTTTCATCATTCTGTAGAGGTAGGCTTGGTCACGACTAGGGATTGTCGTTTTGAGTCATTTTGTTTATCCCGGGATTCCGGGATAAAATCTGTCTTCGTCCCGGGATCCCGGGATTTTCCGGGATTTTTATTTTATATGTATTTAAATTTTTTATACTTTTAAAAAGGAATTAATATAAAAATTATAAAGATTTCATCATTTATTTATTTAAACATATTCCATTAGGTAACTATGAGTGTGAAATAACTAGCTTAAAAGACAGTTGAGTGCAACAAGACAGCTATTTGTAAGAAAATCAACACTTGTAAAGAATAATATCCTTGTAAAGAATAAGCATGCTCGTAAAAACACAAAAACAACTAAACATATGAAAATGCAAAACATAACGCATTTAAAAGAACTAATTTGACTTATAATACGAACGTAGAAAACATAGACAATTCACACTCTTATCACTCAGCCGAGTTCTAAGTTTAGTTATAAACAGTCCTGCAGCTGAAAAAGCTCATGATACAACATGTATGATCGTGTAAACAGGGTATTTATACTAGATATACTAATTATTATGTAAGTAATTAGCACCGGGATATCCCGGGATGAACGAAAAAATCCCGGGATATATCCCGCACATAAAATCAACCGGGATCCCGGGATCCAGGGAAACAAGCCCTAGTCACGACTCAATTCAGTAAGGTCAACATCCGGGAGAGTGTGGCCATCAGCAATACATTGAATTTCTCTAGAGGAAAGTGGCAAACTTTCACATGTGGCCAAAGCTTTGCCAATTGGTCCTTTCCATTGAGTTGCAGATTCTGTTGTGCCGATGAGTTCCTTGCACAAGTGGCACAGTGGGAGTTCATTTAAATGCAGACTACAGATGAACCAGTGCAAAGGGCGACCCAGGCGGCACTCTAGTAGGTGTATTGCTCCACTTCTGTGCCCTGTTTGTGGCTGTGCTGTCGGCTCCCACTGCAATTATCTTGTCTGCAATACCCATTTCTTCAATCGCATTTTGAAGTCCATCCGCGATGACAGTGCCATTTCCTCGTTCCAGTGTCAGATGGCTTAGTTAGAAGGTTCCAGGCTCTCCGACCAGCACATAGTGGTCCTCAACTTTCTTTGTGCTGTACCATTTGTTCCCCTTTTTCTCTTTGACAAGTGTCATGTCTTTCCGCCCATCAAAAAATAAAGCAGTGACTTCCACATCGTGGTAAGTTACTGCTTCCTTCAGATCCCTCCGTACCTTCTGCCGTGCTCTCCATACTTTGTGGTGGTCAATTACGTTTATCTGATCATCAGAACTAATGATGCCCTAGTCAACCAATGTTGCAGTGCTGATAGCTGCAGCAGCCCTGTTCGATACACCATACCGGTCAGCTTCCAAAGCAACAGTGGGAATCGGTGTGATGTTCCTGTCCTCCTGGGCACTATCACCCATCCACTCATCACCAACACTTTCACCACTGGAGTCTGCTTCTGCTTGAGCTGATTCGACCACATCTGCAGAGGATGCTACCTCTTGCCGTTTCGTTTTTCTTCTATTCTCTTCTTCTTGTCTTTCTTGCATCCGATCCTCTCTTGACTTCCTTCTCTCCATCATCTGAGTCACATTCGTATCAACCCGACTGATCTGCATGATCCGCGTGGTTCTCTGGTCGATCAGAAAGGCATGCTCTCGTCGTGGAACTTTCATTTCTTTTTCACAGTGGCATGCAGACAGATCATCGCATTGGCAGACAGCTATGTCAAACAATTGATTCAGGCTTTCCTCGAACTTCTTGGTTTTTGTGGCCTGCTTGCCTTGCTTCGATGCTTGTGAGCCTTTTTCCATCAATCGGAGCAGCTTGGTCTTCACATTCTTGATTGGCTGTGATGGAATGTTAGCACGATTCCAAAGGTCAATGAGTGTTTGGCATACCTCCGGAAGAATCTCCCTGTTGCTGGTGTACTTGTTTTCCTTCAAGAAGAGGAAATGCCTTGCAACTTGTATACGGGTTGGAAGTTCAGACAGAGGAAGCTCTGATAGTGGAGAACCAAAGACAATGTGGCTGGCAGATCCCCGTGTTCTTTGCGTGCTCATTGTACCAGCAAAACTCAACAAGTATCACACAGGAACACTGAAACAAAAACACAAACGTATATATAAAAAATACTGTATATATGATTATGAGTATATATATATATATATATTATAAGGCTTGGCTTATTGGTAAACAATAAGTTTACCAATATATATATAAAAATATACTGCACACACATATGTATTATGTATATATATATATACAGGGCGTCCCAAAAAAATGTATACACACTTTAAATACTTATAAAGGCAGTGTTTATTAAAATACATTTCATTTTCAAAATGTAATAGAATCTACAGACATTATTTAATTGTTTTGTCAACGCCTGTTTTCAAACTGACGTCCGTTCTGGTCCAGGCACTGCTGATAACGCGAAGCAATGGAATCGCAAACATCACGAAACATTTCGTTTGGTATTTGTGTGCATTCTCGTTCAATGGCTGCTCTCAATTCAGCGACTGTTGCAGGTTTTATAGCGTAGACTTTGTCTTTTAAGTATCCCCATAAAAAAAGTCTAGTGGTGTGAGGTCTGGTGAACGCGGAGGGTATTCTACGAAACCCCTTCGTCCAATCCACATCCACATCGTGCCAAGTACCACTCGCAATACTCCACTCTTCGGTCCGGATCATCATCTTCATTAATAGCATGGACTAATCTTGGAATGTAACTTTTCCATTGACAGCGCTTCAAAATGCGTTGGACAGACGATTCTGAAATTCCTACCTCACGACTCGCTTGCCGCACAGATTTTCTTGGACTTTGGTGATACGTTTCCAGTACTCTTTCTTGCTTTGTGGGGCTTGTCGATGTCCGTGGTCTTCCGGAACGCTTCTTGTGGACATTCTGAACAGTTCCATCGGCTTCAAACTTATCTCTAATTCGAGTGATGGTAAGTCGCGTTGGTGGATCTGTTTGAAACTCCCTCCTAAACTGTCTTTGCACTTCAACTGCGTTTTCACACTTCCAGTAGCATTTTAGAATGAATTTCCTTTGTTCAAAGCTTAGTCTGACTGCCATTATTAATTCTAATAGGTTTAACTTGGAAAGAAAGAAACATCAATTGAGCTATCAGCTGTTAAAGTGTGTATACATTTTTTTGGGACGCCCTGTATATATATATATATATATATATATATATATATATATATATATATATATATATATATATACACCCTAAGACATATAACAAACTTATAAACAATGTAAAACACAACAAAACAAAGAAATGTGTATAATGTATATATCACAAAACGCACCTTTCGTTAGTACCTTGGGGTTTTTGAACACCCCATCCACAGAAAAAACACTTGCTTCTCTCAAGCGAGCTAGCGTAGAACTAAGAAATTCCAGGGGATGACTCACTGAGAATAATTAGAAAGCTGCCAGAAGTACCATGTCAGTCAGTGTTGCCAACTGTAATTAACAAGAATTTTGTATTTTTTACATGCGAAAAAGGAGGTGTTCTGCTTGTCCCAGAAAATTTTTGATTTCTTTTCTGAAATCAGCAAGGTTGATTGTAAAAAACCTGAAATGTGCCTCCAGATCGCTCATGACGCTACACGCTAATGTATATATATATATATATATATATATATATATATGAAAATTATTTCACGAAAGTAACACGTGAAAAATATTTATGATGAATAAAACCACGAAGGAAAGGAAACACAAAATGGTGCTCAAGCGCTTTCGTCTAATGACATCCTCAGGATGTTTCCTTTCCTTCGTGGTTTTATTCATCATATATATATATATATATATATATACATATATATATATATATATATATATATATATATTATATATATATATGTGTGTGTGTGTGTGTGTGTGTGTTTTCTCGTTTTTCCAGAATACCTTTTTAACGGAAATGCCGTTTTTACGAAATAAAAGTGATTGAGTGTTAATGTCATTTCTTTGTATAAAATGATGCCTATGAACTTTGTATGTAATTTTTTATTGAGTTTTCGTGTATGCTGTATACGTGAATTTTCGTGTATACGTGTAAGCTATAATTTGTGTAATTACACAATCGTATCCTACGTATCCTAGTTTATTTATTAATGAAGGGAAAAAAGAGAAACACAACCATTTATTAATAAACGGAAAAACGAGAAAACACAACCATTTATTGGTTTATTAATGAAGGGAAAAAAGAAAAACACAACCATTTATTAGTTTATTAATAAACGAAAAAAAGAGAAGCACAACAATTTATTGGTTTATTAATAAACGAAAAAAAGAGAAACACAACCCTTTATTGGTTTATTAATAAACGGAAAAAAAAGAAACAACCATTTATTAGTTTATTAATAAATGGAAAAAAGAGAAACACCTATGTTTCATTTCCAATCATTTCACATACAGTATTTGGTTCAATAAAATTCTTTGGGTAAATTGTCAATTTCCGTTTTTCCGGAAAATTTTCTGAGGAGTGTAATTCACTTTCATATTAACCATTGCGTGTTATTCTACCCGCAACAAAAAAAAAAAGTCCCAAAACAAGACATCAATTTGGACAATTGTTTTAGTTCTAATTTATTACTTTTGTCAATCTAATTTAAAATAAATTTTCCCAAGAGACCGAACTTATGGGACACCCTGTATATATATATATATATATATATATATATATATATACATTCGCAGGAGTAAAGCTGGAAATACGTTAAAACTGTCATTTTCATTTTTTTTCCCTTCCACACGGCTTCATGTATAACCTTATTTGGGGCAATATAGTTCTTGAAGCAATAATGTTTTCGTTTCGTACCTGGCGCTTCCCTAACGCCTCATTGAGGCACCTGGCGAAGGCACTCAAGGGAAGCTAGGAAACCAAAAGGCGTGAAGAAAGAGCCTTGACATAGAAAGAAAAAAGTTATATTTCAATTCATTTTATGCATAAATTCATTTTAAAAATTGTATTAAGTAGAAAAATAATGAGTCAGGAGGGGGCCAGGAACTGGCACAGAGCTTAGAAGACTAAAGCGACCCATTGCGCTAATAACAGTCAGTCAAGAGGAACAGAAACTGGAAAAGCATTCAGACCAGACTTTTACGGCACATTGCGATAATTCCAGCACCATCGGAAATCGAACCTTTGACTTCAGTGTTCTCACATCGAATACAGGTAAACGGTGTTAACCACTGAGCTACGGGCGCTGATCAGAACCCATTGCGGTAACTCCTGGATTATTATTTACAAACACCATCGGGAATCGAACCCCCGAGCTAGTATCTTCTCTCCAAAATAGAAGAAAGCCAAAATTAATTACATTATTTTTCATCCCAATGAAAGACTTACGAAAATATGATTTCTCTCAAAACAAAATGGAAATCTAAACTAAAATTATTTTCGAAATGACGTGAAGAAATATTTCGTTCCATTTGTACCGTCTAAGGCAGTGAGTGGTTCTCAAACATTCTTCCTCGCGTATCACCTCATCAGGAGTTAGAGTATAATTATTGTACCACATCATTGTACCAGCGAGTCATTTTCACTATTTAATATCGTCCAGTAAGGGAAAAAAGTACCTCGTTTGTCTATTTCTATTTATTACTGATTTATTGATTTGTTTTAATTAAATTTTATTTAGTTTTATATACCAATTACGGGATACCTGAATCACGGGATACCTCAATCACCGGATACCCCAATTACAATTGACAAAATATTAAATTTAAAAACAATGGCAATTAAGAAAAAAATAGAAGAAATACAAAATGCAAATTAAAGATACGAATAAAAGATTTTTTCAAGGAAAAAATAAAGTCGCAGATTACAAAAACTCAAATATTACAAAAAAAACCATTTTTTCTTAGCGACAAAGACATTAATATTAATGATAATAAAATTGTATCAAAAAATAAAAATTTTTTTTTTTTTTAAATTATCGAAATTTATGGTTTTTTCATGAATAAAACAATTTATCAAATTAGATTCAGAACAATCAAAGTGGCGTACCACTTAATAGTAGCCCTCGCAACAGTTTGAAAACTGCTGTTCTAAGGAATTTCCAAATATTGGTTAGTTACGTTAGGTTAGGTTATTAAGGTGTCGACGAAATGTTTGTGCGTCTTGGCCACCTACTGCGGTGGCTGTTGGACGGGTTTGACGCCGTACTTTCTACGTGACACTCAATCGACAAATTGTTTGGGTTAGGTTAGATTAAGTTAAGTAAGTTTATTAGAGTGTCGAGATAGTGTCCCATTGATAAAACGGGTATAGGTCCGCTTCTGGAGTCCACGGAAATCCATGGAGTCCACGAAAGTTCATAGAGTCCAGGGATTGTTAGCAGTTAATAATCTTACTTTTAGCTTTGAACCCATTATTAAATTTACTGTTTTAACTGTTTCCTTGATTAAAATGTGCAGTTGCAATTTACATTCTTCACTCGTTGTACAGGGTGAGCGAAAAGTCCCTGTGCACCTGCAAGAAGTGTAGTGAACCTATACCTGGACTGTGTTGGAAGTGGAAGGTGCACAGGGGACTTTTCGCTCACCCGGTATATTCTTAGTTTTCAGCAATTCTTTCGCAGTCTACATTCGACATATGAGGCGCTCCGGACTACAACCTGCCAAGCCCCAGTGGGACCAGAATTGAGTTATTTATACCACTATTTTTCCCCACCCTTCCTCTATCCGGTGGGTGAGTCAGGGAGCAGATTGTGGACTTGTACGTATGGTCGAAATCAATCAAATATCGTTGACAAACTTTAACTACATTTTTCTCCATGTTTTAATTTTGGCGCTTGGTAGCTTGTGGTCCGGAGTTCCTCATATGTATATTGACAACATCAATTTGATCTTTCTTCTATGTAATAGAGAGATAAAAAGGTTTTATTATCAGCAAATACACAAGGAAAAACGAGAGAGTTTCAAAAGAATAAAACAAGGACGAATGAGCAATTGTTAATTTAATATATATTTCAGTACTGGATATAAAAGCACAAACTAACTAATTGTCTCCTAAAAACTATTAAAGAGTGCATTTAAAACGAAACAATTAATATTTAGTATAAATACACGCGTCAGTAATTCATAATATATTCCAAATAGTATAAAAAGCAAAAACTGAATAAATGCCAGCGTTCAGTAATTGCTTTCCTCGATGCAAAGTGGACCAGTTTATGAGCTGCACCTGGCAACACATCTTGTAGAATTCCCAATGAAAACGCCAAACATTTCCCGTATTCTGAATTGAATTCTAATATCAATGAATGCGTCCCTATTTCCTATTTTCGTATTAATGCTACGTTTGTCCCTTAACCTAATTTCGAATTCTATAGTTTCCAATCCATTAAGCGTTTGCTATTTTCCAATATTACAGTTGTTCCGCCGACTGACTGAATTCATGTATGGTAATATAGTGCAAGGAATGTACAGCGTAAAAATAATTACAGATTGCCATCAGTACAAAATAGTGTCATATTCATGAATATATATATATATATATATATATATATATATATATATATAAGCTATTTCATGGCCACGTTACAACACCGCTTCACGTGTAAATCAGCGCATTTAAGTGACAATAGATCTGGGTAGTAGTTGGCTGAGTGATCGTCTTCTGTTTACAGATAATGTAACGACCCGTGGTTCGGATTCCACGTAAAGTTCTGGGTCCCGTCCATCTCATGACCTTTGTTGTTACAAGGGGGGTTAAAGAACCCCCAAAACACCATCAACATCATCATCATCATGAACATACATGAGGAACGTACATGAACATACATCAGTTTTTACATTCACATACCTCAAAGTCCAGTTGTGTATAAGGATTACTCTCATCATGAGGAAACACTATTTGATATCATTGATTTCGTAAAAAGTAACATCTTGAACCCCTGTTTCCTCACCCGAAATTGGACTTTGACTGGATTGCAAAAGTCATTCTTCTGATCCCGGGTAATCACAAAGTAGATAACCAGACGCGGTGGTTGGAAATGAACTCGAACCTTCGCAACTTGAGTTGCAGAGATATATAAAGGGTGATCCAGAGAAATGGGACCCAAAAGAAACCCCCGTAACTCTTAAAGTATAAGTTCTTTTATAAAATCATACGCATCATTCGAAAGAGGATAGTTACAAGTTTGTACAGGATTGTACAGGTTTTGACAATACAAGACAAGATAAGATACAAAACAAAATAAAAGTGTTAGTTAAAACTAACCCTTCAAGATGACTGCATGGACTGTGGAACAGCTGCGTTTCATAACTGAGCAATATTATGAGCATGGAAGAAGTGTAGTTTCAGCTTAAAGATCTTTCAAGACAAATTTTCAGATGTCAAAATCACCTTCTAAGAAAGTAATCCGTCGCATCATTCGAAAGAGGATAGTTACAAGTTTGTACAGGATTGTACAGGTTTTGACAATACAAGACAAGATAAGATACAAAACAAAATAAAAGTGTTAGTTAAAACTAACCCTTCAAGATGACTGCATGGACTGTGGAACAGCTGCGTTTCATAACTGAGCAATATTATGAGCATGGAAGAAGTGTAGTTTCAGCTTAAAGATCTTTCAAGACAAATTTTCAGATGTCAAAATCACCTTCTAAGAAAGTAATCCGTCGGTGTGTCATAAATTTTTCCCTAACTGGCAGCATTGGAAAAAGAAAACCAACTGGAAGAGTGCGCACAGCAAGGATAGACGAGATCATTAACAAAACTCATGAAATTGTACAGGATAATCCTAACATAACCATCAGACGTGCTTCTCAGCTGTTAGGAGTTGGATATGGAACAACACACCGTATATTCAAGCAAAATTTAATGCTCTTTCCATATACTGTAAAATTCAAACAGTGCAACAACTAAACGATGGAGATTTCGCACGAAGACGACAATTCTGTCAATGGATCCAACAGAAGGTAAATGACACCACCAATTTTCTAGCAACTTTGATTATGTCAGATGAAGCCCATTTTCACTTGAATGGAACTGTAAACAAACAAAATTGTCGTTTCTGGGCAACAGAAAATCCATTGAATATTAGTATGCTCTTTCCATATAAAATTCAAACAGTGCAACAACTAAACGATGGAGATTTCGCACGAAGACGACAATTCTGTCAATGGATCCAACAGAAGGTAAATGACACCACCAATTTTCTAGCAACTTTGATTATGTCAGATGAAGCCCATTTTCACTTGAATGGAACTGTAAACAAACAAAATTGTCGTTTCTGGGCAACAGAAAATCCATTGAATATTACCGAAGTCCCGTTGCATAGTCAGCGTGTAACTGTTTGGTGTGGTCTTACTGCATCTCAGATCATAGGGCCGTACTTTTTCGAGGATTCCACCGGAAACACGGTCACTGTAAATGGTGATCGCTACGAAAAAATGTTGACCGATTTCCTTATTCCTAAATTAAGAGATCTTTGTCTAGAAAACCACTGGTTCCAACAAGACGGAGCTACCTGCCATACCACGAGGAACTGCATGGCAGTTTTGCGTCAAACGTTTCCAGGCGAGTTAATCTCAAGATTTGGAGACGTTGAATGGCCCGCAAAGTCTCCGGATTTTTCTCCCTTAGATTATTATCTCTGGGGATATTTAAAGAGTAGGGTCTACAGAAATAACCCAACGACCGTGCAAGAATTGAAGGCCGCCATCACAAATGAGATACAGGCCATACCACCGCACACTCTTGCAAAAGTGATGCAGAACTTACAAGCGAGAACACTGGAATGCTTGGCAACTAATGGAGCACATTTGAAAGGAGTCATTTTTAAAAAATAAATATTTCATAATAAACTTGTAACTCTACTCTTTCGAATGATATATAGTTTTTATGAAAGGAATTAAATATTAAGAATATTTGGCTTTTTTTTATGGGTCCCATTTATCTGGATCACCCAGTATATATATATCAGTGGCGACTCCAGCTTTTCAAGACTACTCGGGCTCTTTAAATTTTCAAGTCTACATATGAGCCGACATTTAAATGCATGACAATAACTTAAGATTATCAATAAAAAAATAAATACATACCTCGGTAAAAAAAATTATTTGAATTTTATTTACTTGAACATAAAGTCCAAGCGTCTTGGTTTTAAAGCAAATTTCTTTAATATTCGGTCATGTAATTCCTTTTTGCTTTCTAAATCAATAAATATTTATTTTTCAATTGAAATCCTTGCTAGGGACGAGAGCCGTTCTTGAGCCATTGTGTTTCTTAAATATGGTCTAATTCGATCAAGAACAGAGAAACTTCTTTCATTTGAAACAGAAGTTACAGGTATGGTAAGGAGGAGCTGAATCAGCTTTGTGGTTTCCGACATCGCAAACAATAATCCTAGTTCGTGAAAGACTTCGAAAATTTCATTTGCAGATTTGCATTTTCTGAAGTCACTGCCACGATAAAGATATTTCAATTTGTTAACTAAGGATTTGGAGTCAATCACATTTGGATATTTAATTTGTAAAGCATTAAGATGCATTGGAAAATTTTCAGCAAATTCTGGAAATTTGGTCACATCAATCAACTCAAAGAAGGCAAACTCCTGAATGCAATCAAATCTTCCCTCATTGACATTAGTATAATGTCAATTATTTCATTTGTTTGCCTCTAGCTCTTTTTCTTGGGGGAGAAGAGAGGTCTTCGGATTGTTCGAAGTCTGTCATTGTTTCTTGAAAAACTTTATTATATGCTTTATCAGTACGAGCGCACTCAATAAATTCAATAAAGTCATTTACTTTCTGTTGTGCAAACTTCATGTCAAGCTGCTTGCATTGCAGATCAAATAGTTTTTCGGCTTGTAACAATATATTTTCAAAGCAGTTAATAAAAAACAGAAAAGTGAAGGCATGCAATTTTATAAGTAGATTATCGGTTGGCAGTTGAAGGCACGCTTATCGAAATGTAAAAAGTTACCATGTATCGCCGGAATTAAAAATTGTGCCTCTACAAGGCCGAAGGATATAAGCCCGAGTTGAAATGTTTTTTCTTTATAAAAAAAATTAATAGGAGGAAAAACGTATTTTATTTAATGAGAATTGGAAGAAGGACTATTATGTAACCGTATGCAAGCAAATAATTATTCATTAAAAGAACTTTAAATATACGATATTACTTATACTTTCTCGGGCGTAATGTCTTGCGCCCGAGTAAAGGATCTTGAAAGATCACACGAAAACTTAATGTGTCAATATTGTTTTTTTATAGGTAGTAAGGGTATCTAAATGCTAAATGCGCTCAAAATTTGCTTGCGTGACGAAGGCTAGACAGAAAAATAGTAACATACTGCCAGCCAAAAACCAATTTTACAATTTGCATTTAAAATTTTTTTTTGAAAACTTAAATCTATAAATACACAATTTTATCTCTCATGCTTCTCCTTGCCCGTTGCCTCTCGGGCTCAGCCCGAGAAGCCCGAGTGCAGGAGTCGCCACTGATATATATATATTAGATATATATATTGAAATTGAAGTAAAACGCGAAACACACAGGTTTCGTCCCTGCTTAGAGTGGGCCATATACTGAGCAAGTTTTTTTATCCCTACACCATCTGGTCAAGAGTAAATTTTGACATCAAAGGACTTTGGGTGGGGGGGTGGGGGGGTTCCGGATGGTGTACTGGTAAGAGACGTGCTCGGAACGTAACTCATATTAGGGGGAAATGAAGCCTTCTCTCTGTTGCACGTTTTTCTTCAGTCGCCATATCAACGTCAATATCTATAATATGGGATTTGTATCCTACCAAGGAAGCTTATCATTATCAACATCAATAAAATGTCCCCGTCTCCGTCTGTGTGTTGCCACTTTTGCACTCGTATCACTTATAACTGCAATTACATGTTTCTGGTATTTTCTTAAACGCCTCATGGAGCTTCTGGTAATTTTTCTTCTTTAGCTTCATTTGTTGGGGTACGTTCATTGGACTGCAGTTACTTTTTGAAATCCTGAATAGAAATTTAATTATATTAATCTCTTAGATTGGATTCCCATTCTAGAGGGTGTCCCAAAAGTTCCGATCAACTCTTTGTAAGGGACGAATAAGAAATAGATTGGGACTTTTGGGACATCCTGTATAATTAAGGCACTAAGCAGCGTTTTTGGAATGAAAGCCAACTGCGTTTACAGGAATGTCAGCTTCGTTTACCAGTATACAAAACAGTTCCTCCTGGTTATTAACGTTTTTTCTGGAAAAGTGTTTCATTTTACTTCACTTCAACTACTACATCCACCTTAATACCCATCACCTATTTCATATACGCACTTTCCTGTTTTATCCATTGGTATTATATTCCAGTTTCTCAGGTTTCCTCACAAGGGTGTCTCTTCGTTCGCCACTTTTCTTCAACCATTTATATCGTCGAAGGAAAAAGTGGTATTACCAATATCTGTTTCCGTAACTATTTAAGTCCATTGACTGGGTGGTTGGCCCAACCAGCTTCACCAGGGACCCCGTTAATCGGTCAGAGACTGTTACCAGGTTCCATGGACGCAAGTGTGCACGAGGAGGTGAGGTTTGGTATTTGCGGGCAACGTTTGTAGTTTGTAATTACAAAAGGGGTTCCAAGTAAGAGAATCTTTTGATAAAATGGAACAGGGTTAGTTGAAGGGTGCTTACAATGATGATGACTCCTTTTTTTTTTTTTTAAATCTGAAAATACTGTTATGATATTATAGCCTACATATAACTTTTTGTTAACCTTTATATATATATATATGGTTTCAATAAAATGTTATCACTTGATATGTCTATTGTCTATGAATGTTGACAGAAAATTGGCAAAATTTTAGTGACCCACCCTGTATAACAATTGAAAATTATTGTTATTTACTTTTTTTAATTTTTCAATTTTTAAAAATGTTTTATTTCATATTTCATGTAGTTTCGGAAAAAAGTTCGACTAAAAACTTAAAAAATTTCTAAATTGCATAAAAAAATTACTAATTAGTAATGACGTTTTTTTTTTCCTTGAAATTGTATTGCTTTCGGCAAGCAGAATAAAAATCTAAACATAAAAAATATGATGCGTCTAGGCGAACATTTTTCCCGAAACTATATATATATATATACTTTTAAATACATAGTTTAACAATGTTCTTAAGATTAGAAAAATTTCGTCATAGCTCTATTTACAAATATCACGTAAATTAACAAAAACCAAACTCGGAAGTAGGACTTATTTACGCAACTGTTTCAAGATAAGAAACTGCTTTGCCAAACTTTACTTACGAAGTTTACTTACGAAATTTACTTACGAAATAATAAAAGATGAAGAGGGTGATATTCAATTCTGTATAATAAATTGTTGATTAATATTTGAAAACTTTTGTAGCGTCTTTCATAATCTCAAAATAATGTTGGAAAACTTTGGAGTTTGTTTAAAGGAAGTAAAACAATGTTAAATTTGATTGTTTGATAAATGCAAAAAACTTCACTTTTCTACGTGGAAGCCAAAATATGATAATAAAAACTCACGCTAATATACAGAGTTTATTATTGGAAATAAACTCTGTCTATTAGAGTGGGTTTTTATTATCATATTGATTGTTTGAGATAAGAACGAATGTTTGAGATAAGAAAGAGATATTAAAAAAAACTCGTAAAACAATAGTTTCATGGGATATTTACAATACCGTAATCCCTTTCCCGATTTACGAGGTAACAAATTCCTGAAATTAATTCCGCGTAAATTGGGGGAACTATAACATATAATTCAATGTGCTAAGCACGGCCACCTCCCCAACCCCAAAACACCCCAAAAATTAAACCAAATAAAATAAAATAATAATAATAATAATAATAATAATAATAATAATAATTATCTACCAAAAAATAATATTAAACAAATAAATAAATACTGTATTTCCCGGCGTATAACACGCACCCTAATTTTGAAGAGAAAATTATTTTGAAGAGAAAATTTAGGAAAATAAAAATTTAGGAAAAAATATACCTCCTACCTCACTTCACATGTACAATTTTAACGAGTTAATTTTAACGCAGGGTGATTTTTGGAGTATTTTGGGGGAAAAAAAAGTGCGCGTTATACGCAGGGAAATACGGTACATAAACTCATCTGTAAAAAAAAAAGAGTAAAAATTAGTAATAATATGTAAAAAAAAAAAAATAATAACCCTCACCATTAGGGTCTCTCAGAATTAGCGTTATTTATTTATTTTTAAAAAAAATTGAATAATTTTTGAACCGCGTTAATCCGAAACCGCGTAAATCGGGGGGTTACTGTACCTCTTTTATTTTGATAGCCGCCCCACATAATTTACTGCTTTGACTAAAGAAAGCCTATAAATCTATAGGTTAAATTGCTTTTCCTTTTTCAATGTATATTTTCTGTAGTGTATCCTTGTTACGTCAGTGTTATATTTTTGTTAATTCTTTAACATATATATAATTTTATATATATGAAAATTATATCACGAAAGTGACACGTGAAAAATATTTATGATGAATAAAACCACGAAGGGAAAAGAAACAAAGTGGTGCTCAAGCGCTTTCGTCTAATGACATCCTCAGGAACACTGGAGTGAAAGGAGAGTTCAAGACAATATATAGGTTACAAAAATAAACATATATATATATATATATATAAATATATATAAATAAAAATTGTGGGAGGAGCAAACACATTTGTACGAAAAAAAAATGACAATTTTAGCACTTTGTCCGAAATTGAACATAAATTCAAATGGCTTGTTTCCAGCCAATTTTTTATAGTTATTGTCTGAATCGTAAACAGGTCACAAAAGAATAAAGAAATAAAAATAAATATAAATTGGAAAAAATTACAAAATAATGCCTTAGTGATATATACGTCACAACCGAAAAAAAAAAAAAAAAATTGTAAATGGAGTCTACAAATTCAAGCTCAAAAGGAAAGTTTACAATCAATTTAATAGAAGATGCCAAAATGATATATATATGTCACAAAGGAATAAAATAAAGAAATACCCCCCCCCCCCCAAAAAAAAAATTGAAAAATATATTGTAAGAGAGGCACCCAAATGTATAATGGAAAAATTTGTCCATTTGTCAGAGTTATCCCATTGTATTGATTGGAATAATGCTTCAGTTTTGTTTTACTCTAGCAACATTGTTAATAGAAATATTCTTGAGTCTGCTATAATTCAACTTACAAATAACTTTAACATGAGTAAAGGTCTGTTTCAACTCGATCCCGTTGCTCTGAATTCCTTCAGAATGGATTTAAACAAAAAGGTCAGGTTGTTAAACCTTTGGTAAAAATTTGTTTTTTGTCTCTTTTTCCTTATAAATTTGTATGTTTCTCTTACAATTTTATTTTTCAATTTATTGTTGTATACGTATTTCTTATATATATGTATATGTATGTGTATGTATGTGTATGTGTGAATGTATGTATGTATATATATATATATATATATATATATATATATATATATATATATATATATATATATATATATATATATATGTATGTATGTATGTATATGTGTATATAGTATATATATATTTGGTTATGCGGATGTATATGTGTACATGTGTAGTTGTACGTATTTCTTATATATATATTTTATTGAGGCATTATTTGTAATTTTTCCAATTTATATTTATTTTTATTTCTTTATTCTTTTGTGACTTACGGATCTTTCAGAAATAACTTTAAAAACCTTTGGTAATTTTTTCCCTTACGTATATATATATATTCCTCATATACATATATTGCGTTTATATTTCATATATATATATATACCTTATATATGTCGTATATATTTTTATAGTTCTTTATATATCATCTAGGCATCATTTTGTTTTCCAATTTATATTGACTTGTACTTTTTTATTCGTTTGTGACCATAGTATGCATGATTTAGACAATAACTAAAAAACCTTTGGTAATTTTTTTTTCCCTTATAAATTTGGGTGCCTCTCTTACAATTTATTTTTCAATTTATTTATTTTTTATTTTTTTGGTTTATTTCTTTATTTTATTCCTTTGTGACATATGTATCATTTTGGCATCATCTATTAAATTGATTGTAAACTTTCCTTTTGAGCTTGAATTTGTAGACTCCATTTACAATTTTTTTTTTTTTATCTGTTGGGTTATTTCTTTATATTTATTTCAGTTGTGACGTATATATCACTAAGGCATTATTTTGTAATTTTTTCCAATTTATATTTATTTTTATTTCTTTATTCTTTTGTGACCTGTTTACCATTCAGACTAACTATAAAAAATTGGCTGGAAACAAGCCATTTAAATTTATGTTGAATTTCGGGCAAAGTGCTAAAATTGTCATTTTTTTCCGTACAAATGTGTTTGCTCCTCCCACAATTTTTATTTCTATACTTACTATATATATATATATATGTTTATTTTTGTAACCTATATATTGTCTTGAACTCTCCTTTCACTCCAGTGTTCCTGAGGATGTCATTAGACGAAAGCGCTTGAGCACCACTTTGTGTTTCGTTTCCCTTCGTGGTTTTATTCATCATATACATATATATATATATATATATATATATGTGTGTGTGTGTGTGTGTGTGTGTGTTATGTTATATTATATATTACGTATATGTTATATTATATGTTATGTTATATACAGTATATGTTATATATGTTATGTCTTCTTTGAAGCAAAACTGAAGGTGAAAAATCAATATAAAAATGTTAATATTCCTTTTATTTTGGACAGCGTACTCGTATTTTAGTGGGTAACACCGTTTCCCTGTAAGCGAAGTGAAGACACTAAGATCGGTGGTTCGAATCCTAATAATACTGGTAATAATAATATACAGAAGTTATCGCAATAGGGCCCCATTTGTCTGACTTGAGCGCTGTGCCAGTTCCTGGCCATCCTGATTGATGATTATTATTATGCAGTTTTTTGGAACACTTTTAAAAGTTTTTACGATCTTTTTGTCCTGATTTATCCTAAAAGTTTTAATTGGATTTAAATTATAATCCGGATTTGAAATGAGGATTCTAGATGGAATCCGAATGAGAATTGGAGTTGAAGAGATTTGTTGAAAATGGTACCGAAGAATCAAATATTCTTTACGTGACAAAAATCGTAATTAAATTTTAAATTCATTTCCATAAAGTTTATTAACACAATTGAACAAAACGAAAAATGAGTTTATTGTTAAGTATTTCTTCACTAAATTTTAAAGTTTATGTATTTCTTCACTAAATTTAAAGTTTACCTATTTTTTCACTAAATTTTAAAGTTTACGTATTTCTTCACTAAATTTCGAAGTTTACCTATTTCTTCACTAAATTTAAAATTGAACAAATGTTTTTGAAACTTTTAGTTTCCATTTTGAGGCGATAAATAGACCGCACGAAATATTGTCCTCTGAGAAGGCCTTTTAAGAACTTTTAGGACCTTTTAGGAGCGCTCAGCATCTTTAAAATTTTCCTTTTGGTACGGATCTAAAAAGCGCATCAAAGAACCGATGTAAGTAATCGTCATACCCAACAGAGCATCTCCAAATCTCTAGAAAATTACTGTTATCGGGCAGTGTGACTTTACTGATTTTGTTCTAGCTATCGCCAGACGATTTTATTCAGTCTCGGAAAGACCTCTGTGCAGTAAAGGGTTAAGAGACGTTTGCTTAAGACTTTACTGCACAGAGGTCTTTTCAAGACTGAATAAAATCATCTGGCGGTTAGCCAGAACAAAATTAAAGTCACACTGCGCGACAAAGGGTTAAAATTAGCAAGGATTTAATTGTTTTTTGTATAATTTCACTTCAGTTTCATCCCCTTTCTCATCCTATGATTTACCATCTGGGTTATGATTCAAACTAAGTTAGATTAGGTTAGGTTAAATCCGCAATTGTCAGTTTGAAGTTGGAACATTTTCATTTTTGGACCAGGAATGAAAATGGGAGCGACATGAAATAAGAAGTAACTCCTTTTGTCACACTTTGCTTTGTAACTCTCTGACAAAATGGTACAAAATTTTAGCTTTCCTCGTCACTTTTCATTTTTTTTTTTATATTTCATGTACAATTTCAGAAAAAAATTCGCCTACAGGCCTAAAATTTCTAAAATGCATAAAAAATTACTAAGCAGTAATTACTGGGTTTTGCGTTCTTTGAAAAAACTTTTCATCAACTCTCTCTCTCTCTCTCTCTCTCTCTCTCACATTTTTATACATATATACAATATAATATATATGCCAAATAAAATACTGTACAACCTAAGCTTTTATGGGTTACTTGATTTGTTCCCCCTTTTGAATTACTTCTAATCTCGTGCTGTAAAACTGGCGTATTCTTTTTACTGCTAAATTAAAAGATTCAACATTTTCTATTAACTTCTTTATTTCCTTTAAAAGATAAAAGGTTTCATCAAAGAGGAAGCTGGACTTGCAATACTTTTTATTCATGTTTCTTCTGAAGATTTTAAGTGTTTACGAATTTCATGTAGTTATTATACGTGTTGAAAAGTTCTTGAATGTTGTTAAAAGTTGTAACTTTTGTTAATTAAGAAGTTTCCATAAACAACTGGAGTAAATTACAATTTTTAATAGTCAATTAAGAGTAGTGTAATATAGTATAGTGAGGTATAGTATAGTAGAATGTAGTATAGTCGTACGAGTGATTACAAATAAAAATATTGATGGTTCCTGTCTTTTATTAGCGTCGTACTTCCTATATACAGTACCTATGCTAAAGTTACGCATCAATAGCATCAATAAAGTATAACTCCTTTATTTACGAATAACCTTTGCGTGAACATTATCCACGTACTTAACTTCTACAATGTAGAAAAAATAAAAATTATTGAAATTAAAATAAAACTGTCTAAAATGGTAGTGGTTCTAAAAGTCATTACTGATTATGGTTTATTTTAAATACATACATACATACATACATTATCTGAGGACTCGTTTCCCATTCTCGCCACAATCACTAGGAATAAACGTCAACTAATGGAAATGATCAGAGTTGTTGTTGGGAAATAAAATTAGGATGGAGCCGGGAGCAAGAATAGTCACAGCACTGTCAACTGTGATTAAGAATGCAACTATGCTACAATACTTGGTAACTTCGAAAGCTGTTTTTTTACTATGTCACCTGATAAGACAATAGCACCCGAAGAGCCTATTCTTGTCCATTAAGTGTTAGCAGGGGTCTTTTGAAAGACAAATTTTGATTGAGCGGACAAATATTCTTGAGATGCCAAAACATTGTTCTCGAATAAAAATACTGTACACTTTATTACACTAATAAAGACGGAACATAAAATGATCTAATCTAACCTAACCAAATTTAACCTAATCTAACATAATTTAACGGGAGTATCACACTTCATTTCTCGAAATGGCGGAGATATACTGTATATTCGATTTTTACAGACGAGGAAATTTTCACTAATTGTCATTGTGCTCTTGACTACTAATTAAACTAATTATTATCATTATTAATATAATTCCAAAGCGATACAAAAAACAGAACGTTCAAAAAATAACAATAAAGCTAGATAGGGAAATGGAGGGAAAAATGGGGAGATAGAGGAAGATATTGGGAGATGAAAGAGGGGGTAGATAAGGAGGTGGAGGGAAAGAGAGGGGAGATGGAGGGAGAGATGGAGGGAGATAGATAGAGAGTTGGAGGGGGATAGATAGGGAGGTGGAGGGATAGGCAAAGAAAAAGAAAAGACAGTAAAGAAAGACCCGGAAAATCCATTAACTTTTGTTCCAAATACCACAAATCAAGTATTCTGGAGAGACGCTAAATTATCTTAACTGGAACCTTAATTTTGGACTATATAAAAAGAGAAAAAAATTTTAGTTTTTGATTTCCGTTCATGATCACGAGCCAAGTTCACAGAGTCAAGATAATTAATATTGTATATATATACTCTATCTATCTATCTATTTATCTATGAACACACATTGAACCTTGATGAATTTGGGAAAAGGTTGTTTGGTACAAAGAAACAGGAAATTGGAAATTTCTTTTAAAGATTTTTAATTATCTTGTGTGTATTTTGTATTTTATTACAGTATAATTATTGTTATATATATATATATATATATATATATATATATATATATATATATATATATATATATATAAAATTAATAATATATATATATTATATATATATATATATATATATATATATCGTTTCCAAGATACATTGCTCTTTTGCCGAGGACGATCCAATTAAAATGAAAGTCATTAAAGTTTATCACAGTTTATTTACAGCAAGTGCTCAAAATGGTTTCCCTGCATCAGGGTACATGCTTCAACGCATGTTCGAAAGCACCTATATGGTTGCTTATTGGTTCTGAACAATTTTGAACACGTTGCCACATACAATTCATCTTATGTTATTAACTTCTTTCGCATAAACAAGATTTTTTAAATAACCTCCCAAGAAATAGTCAACTGCATTTAGATTCGGAGACCTGGGTGGCGAAGTGACGGGACCATGCCGTCCATGTATGTACTCTGATGCAGGGAAACCATTTTGAGCACTTGCTGTAAATAAACTTTGATAAACTTTAATGACTTTCATTTTAATTGGATCGTCCTCGGCAAAAAAGCAATGTAACTCGGAAACGAAGCGTAGGCAACTGGTCCTAAAGTAAGGTGGCGAGTGTAATAATTCACAAATGTAGTGGGATAACTTTTTTTTTTTGGTAACTCAGAACATTAAAAGACATATAAAAATATTTAGGAACATTTTTATTGTCGATAAAAAGATATGTTAGTCTTGATTAAGTTAAGTTAGATTAGGTTCGGATAAATTAAGTTTGGTTAATTACTGTTGTTTAGATAACTTATATGGATATAAAAAAAGTCGGTACCTCGCTTATACGGAGATGGCCATATATATATATATATATATATATATATATAATATATATATATATGTGTGTGTGTGTGTGTGTGTGTGTGTGTGTGTGTGTGACTTCAAAAAGTAAATAATAGACGATTGAGTGAATTTAGATGAAGCCTGACAGATGAACTGGGCTCCAACCAAAGACGAAAACGTTTGATTTTGGTCATAAGTCAAAAGCAGGGCCGGTGAGAGCTGCCACGAGCTCCGGGGAAGGATTGGTATACGGGCCCCCCTGTTTACTCAGTATTTTATTATGAATATTTTTTGTGTACATAACAAGCAGACTGATTATATCTCCAAGTCACTATTCAAAACATACAGTATGATAATCTCTATAAAATGTATGTTCATTAAATATATTTCCTCTGTTATTTAATCAATTGCTTTATTAATATTTTTAGATTTTATCCCCCTCTTTCCGGGCCCCATAGAGGTCCGGGCCCCGGGGATATAACCCGGCTTCCCCGCCCTATCGGCGGCCTTGGTCAAAGGTAAAAATCGCAACGACTAATAAAAACTGCTTTGCTTAGCCGGAGATTTGTGCTTTGTAATAAGCACCTTTAATTAACTATTTCGATTCAGTTGAATTTTAAAAAGCCAAATAAAACTCGAGAGTACATCTAAGATATGTCTTCCTTAACTGACGATTAGGAGTTTTAATCCTTAAACTTACATCCAGACTGTAATCCAGTCTTTAAAAAAAAAAAAAGAGAGAATCCTTTTGATGTAACAAAACGGTTAACATATTTTGGGCTAGGCTGCCCCTTTATAAAATGAATGAAAATCTTACCTGTATTACTACTACTAATAATAATCAGCTAAATGGCTGAGAAAAAAATTAATAATAGAGTGCCAAACTGGGTGGAAGAATTGGAGAGAAATGTCGGGTGTCTTGTGCGATAGAAAGGTGCCAGTGAAGTTGAAAGGAAAGGTATATAAAACTGTGGTGAAACCAGCAATGTTGTATGGAACGGAGGCATTACCTATGAAGAAGACAAATGAGAACAAAATGGATGTAGCAGAGATGAGGATGTTGCGATGGATGTGCGGTGTGACAAGAGAGGATAGGATCAGGAATGAGTATATTAGAGGAACTGTGAAGGTGGCACAGGCATCAAAGAAGATACAGGAGGCAAGAATGAGATGGTATGGGCACGTGATGAAGCGAGATGAAGATTATGTCGGACGTGGAGTGATGGTGATGGAGTTGCCGGGTGGGCGAAGAAGAGGAAGACCGAAGAAGAGATGGAAGGATTGTGTTAAAGCGGACTTATGGGAGAAGAATTTGGAGGAGGATATGGTGTACGACAGACCAAGATGGAGGCGACTTACCTTAAACAGCGACCCCATATAAAAATGGGATTAATTATGCTGAGGAAGAAGAAGAATCAGCCAAATGGCCCAGAAAATGTACAATATTATTACCAGCACCATCGAAAGACGAGAATCAATCAAAAATGACTGAGTAAATAGTGAGAAAAGACAGATTTTAATTTAAAATTTTTCTTTTTCTAGCATGTAACTCTCTGTAGAATCGAGAAGCCAGAATCTAGCATCTACATACTCAAAATTCTTAGCGAAAAATCAATAGACGTCAAATTTTGACGTCACTGCGACTTTCTCCATTTTTCCCTTAATTAGAAAGGATATATATAAATATTTTTTTTAATTTAATGAATACAGGACAAGGTTATCTTTGTTTAACCTTGAAAATTAAATGGGTAAAAGTTTCCCTAATGCAATTAGCCTAATTATTTTGTTTACATGCAAATTTTTTATATATATATATATACATACCTTTGGTAACCTTTGATTTGCCTCCCCCGAATTGTTTATTTTGACAAAGGTCAAGCTTTTCACGCCACCTTAGACCTACAGTTTAACGTGGAATCCAAACCACGCCCCACCAGCAGCCCAGCGTCTTAACCACTAGGCCACCCAGGGTACCCATTTATCTACCAACCACTTTCTTTATTGTGTGGAAGGATGAACAGCTAGGTTTTGCTACGCGTCGGGTGCCGTCAGCGGGTCTCGAACCCGGGCCGATGGATTCGTAGTCAGCGACACTAACTACTACACCACCGAGGCGCATAATATATATATATATATATATATACACAAAACGGAATACAAAACTTTAAAAACTTCGCTTTTCATTATTTTTTTGTACAAACATTTTGGTTTTTTCTGAGACCATCATCAGCGTTTCTCATTAACTAAACAAATATTATTTTATACACTTAAAGTAAATATTGGAGTAAAAAACCAAAAAAAAAATTTGTATTACGTAATAAAGTAAAAAATATGTACAGTTTTGGAAGAAATTGTTTAAAAAAGTAAAACTTTAAAAACACAAACAATTAATTATCAATTAGTTAAACATTGTTTTTTAATTTGAATATTTTATTATTTTTTGGTGACTGTAATTAAATTTAAAAAAACAAAACCACTCGTTACTGATTAGTAATTTTTGATGATTTTTGAAAATATTTTGCTCCTGTTAATTTTCATTCAGATCAGATTCTGGTAATTGGTCAGAATTGGTGGTGTAACTTAATCTACAAACGAATGTAATTTTGTTATATTTTATGTGCTGAAGGAAAATCATTCATTTTACGAGTTCGTTTCAGTTTGTGTAATGACTGTAATATGTGTTGATTGCGTAGTTGGTTGGTTGGTATATTTGAAAGACACTACCCTCTAATGGATGGTTTGTTCCGTTTGTTTCGTTTGTGTTTATTTACTCTAAATTTAATGTTTTGACGAGAAAAAGTTGCAGGGCAGTTATTGCAGCTAAATAAATATACAGCCGACGAAACAGCAAGTAATGGCAAGTTTAGGTAAACGTCATAAACGTTTTATTTACATTTTGTTTACGTTTATGACATTTACTGAATGTTTACTGAATTGTTGAGAAGGTTTCTCGAAGATATCCTTTATTTGGAGACATTGTAACGGGGCATTGTGAATGTTAGGTAGGATCAATGAGAGGTAGGATCAGTTCGATAAACCGACACGTAATGTCACGCAATTGGGAGAACAGAGATGCGTCATTTGCAACCGGCTCGTGAATTTCAAAATTTGGATTGTACGTTTGATTGTGTTTTGGAAATAAATATTTGAGTGATTACTGTGTTAATTTTGCATTTTACAGTTGGATAATGGTTTTCAGGCGTAGTCTACAATTTCCAACGTTATAAGGCTCTAGAAATACTATAAATACCATAGAAATACCATATTTTTCCTTAATACTAAACTTTACAGTGGGGGCACTGTTCATATTACTACAAATTACTGAATACAGTAGTAGAAATATCACCCATACAACGTTTGTATAAGTGATCAGTATTGTTGGGGATACTCTTTCAACCATTTTTATTCGTGGTGACAGAGGAAAATGTTGGCTATGGTTTTGCCCTTATGAACTCGTAGCTCAAGAATTATTTTGTTGATACAACTTAATTGATGTTGGAAAAATTAATAAATAATAAATTAATAAATAATAAATAATCCTACTTGCAAAATTTAATAATTCTGTAAATTCTGTTTTGTTTAAATTGACTGAAATTTACTTTTTGTCCAAATTTATTTAGCAAATATGACTTGCTTCATTAATTGAGCTATTTGTTTAAAGGGATTTGATATCGAAGCTACACGTAGAAATTAGGTGAGCTATTATTTTTCAGTTCTGTCCACAATTTTAAAAGAATTGCGTATTGTCTACTGATTAGGTGATATATTTGAGAAGGATATAAAGCATTTGGCTAAATTAAAATGCAGGAGTATTGCAATATGTAAATTTTGCTTATGAACTTTCTGCAACCCGTGTATATACAGTGTGTCCGTAAAGTCATGGTGGGATTTTAAATAGCTATATTATTGCAACGAAACATGATAATGAGATGAAAAAAAGGCAAATTGAAGAAAACTATAAAAGAATGACTTTATTTAACGTAGTTCGATATGGGCTCCTTTGGTAGCCCTGCAGACATCTAGGCGGTGATGTGTGTCCGTAAAGTCATGGTGGGATTTTAAATAGCTATATTATTGCAACGAAACATGATAATGAGATGAAACAATGCCAAATTTAAGAACAACTCTCAAAGTTGTATCTTGTAGTTAGTCTAGGCTAAGCTTAACCTTTATCTCGTAGTTAGTCTAGGCTGTCCACATGCCTATGTTGAACATGAGCGTAATAGCCCGAAAGTTAATGTGTGGTGTGCTCTAGCACGAGATCGAGTGATTGGCACATTTTTCTTCGCGGAACCCACTGTGACGTCACACAACTACCTCGCTATGTTGGAACATTTTGCAGTACCCCAATTTATTGACAATAATGTCATCTTTCAGCAAGATGGTGCTCCTCCGCACTATGCCAACGTTGTTCGAGAATTCCTTAATGAAAAATTTCCACAGAGATGGATAGGAAGAGGAGGATGGAAGCCATGGCCTCCACGCTCTCCGGACCTGACACCTTTGGACTTTTATTTGTGGGGTTACGTCAAGCAAAGCGTGTACAGTGTACCCATTAGGGATGTTCATCACTTGCACGAGCGAATCACGGAAGCTATCGCATCCGTCACTACTGATGTTCTTGGGCGTGTGTGGCTGGAATTGAATCACCGCCTAGATGTCTGCAGGGCTACCAGAGGAGCCCATATCGAACTACGTTAAATAAAGTTATTCTTCTAGAGTTGTTCTTCAATTTGCCTTTTTTTCATCTCATTATCATGTTTCGTTGCAATAATATAGCTATTTAAAATCCCACCATGACTTTACGGACACACTGTGTATATATATATATATATAATATATAATATATATATATATATGTATATATATATATATGAATAGAAACGACGTAAATAAGGGGCGTCTCTGCACACGGGGAAGAGACGCTCCTTATTTACGTCGTTTCTATTCATTTATATACTGCGTGGTCATTGCAGTTAAATGCATATATATATATATATATATATATATATATATATATATATATATATATATATATATTATATATATATATATATATATATATAATTTCTCATTATCACTGACAAATCGCATAGTAAACAACTCTTTGAGCTCCATATATTACAACCATTACACATAATAAAAAGAAAGCCTACATTCAACTATTTTTCTTTATAACATTATCTAAGGGGTTCCAAAGAAACTCAGCCCCCCTATTTGCAGCTTACATGTTTACTTATATCGAAATAGTTTTAGTGATTATAAAAATATATAAAATTCTTTATTTATTGCAAGTATTAAAATTACTCTAGCTGATAAAGTGATAATATAATGGCTTCTCAATTAATTGGTGATTCGGAGAGGCAACGTGTGATAGATCGCATGCGAGCAATAACATTTCGGGAAGCTCGTGATGCTGGAGCCACCTTTATAACACGTTCATGGGTTGCCAAAAAGTTGCGAAGAAGAGAGGACTTCGTCAAAAGAAATTGGAATAAAACTTTGGATGAATGTGAAATGGATACAACCAAATCTGGGCGCCCAAATTTGCCACTCTCTCAGGAAACAAAGGACATCATTGAAAGCGGTACGCGTAAGCGGAAAAACAGCTGTGCTAAACTTTCTAGAGATCGAAGTGTTGAGAGGAAAGATCGTTAGTGGTGAGATCATTCGACTGTATAGGCAAGGTTTAAAGCCTTGGTATGAACTTCGAAAGCCAAGAAAAACTCAACTTAACATCGATGACAGAATGTGGTTTGTCCATTATCTTGAAGATTGGGATGTGGATGATTTCATGCATTTAGCTGTCTCCGATGAATTTTTGTTTACGTAACACGTCGGCCTAACTACCAAAATGATCGAGTGTGGGCCACAACACCAGATGAAATCGATGACAATGAACATTATCGCGAATTATTAAAAAGTCCAGACTGTGTTGGTGTGTTTGTTTTGTTCACTGCAAAGAAGCTCATGTGGGTGCTGAAGCCAGATGGTCAGAGTTGGGATGGACAGTATTTTCGTGATATTATTCTATCCCAGCATGTCATTCCTTTTCTAAGAAACCCAAACAATGTTATGGATGTCGATCAGGTCACACTTCTGCACGATAAGGCCCCCTGCTTTAAGGCATTAGCCACTCAACAGTTGTTGCGGAACCATGAGATCGATTTCTTTGGAAATGAAGAATGGCCAGGAAATTCTCCTGACCTGAACCTTCTGTGAACACATTGGATCAGTCATAAAGGACAAGGTTGAATGTCTCTTGTTTGAAGAACCTGCAGCAAATCGATTTTCGAAGGATACAATGACGCAACACATTGAAACTGTTTTAGCAAATTTGCGTAACGATCAAGATCTATTCACGTCACTTTTGGCAAACTACCCAAAGCGAATCCAGGCTGTCTTGGAAGCCAATGGCGGGAACACCAAGTTTTAATTGTTTCTCATTAAATGCAGGATTAAATTCTCTTTTGTAAGGTATGTTTAGTTTTACTGTACCTCTAATGCAGAGCTTTCCAAACTGGTGTGTCGCGACACATTAGTGTTTTTTGTATTTTGAAAATTTTGATTTTTCTATCAACAAAATCGGCTACAAGATAAACCACCTACTGAAAAATTATCTGATATTTGATATTTGATAACAAAAATTAATTAATGTGTCGTGAAAATTGTTATGCTTAAATAGTTTGTCGCCAACGTTAAAAGTTTGGAAAGCTCTGCTCTAATGGTTTAGGCCAGGGATTCCCAAAATGGTCTGTACAGACCCCCAGGGGTCTGTAGGAAGCTTCCAGGGGGTCTATAAGCTTTTGGAAAAATAGTAACATTAACTATATTAAAATAAATTTCCATTTCACACTAGACATTCGGTAAGTGTTTATTAAACTGGTTTAATGAGCGTAGAATGTTTAATTTTACATTAATTTAAAAGCTATCTATGTCTATGAAATCTATTATATTATAATAAGAGAGCTGTCCGTCTGTCTGTCTGTCTGTCCGTCTGTCCGTCACACTTTCAGAAATTGTGAGAAAAAATTGTGAGAAAAAAATTCAGAAATTGTAAAAAAAATTCAGAAATTGTATTACGGGCGGCAATGTGAAGCTCAAGATTTTCATGACTGTGTTCTTTTCTGTAGTTTAGCAATGGGGGAAGGGTGGGGGTGGGGGTAATGGGGGATGGGTGGGGTAATGGGGAGGGGTGGGGGTAATGGTGGAGCGGGTTAGCCCCCAAGTTGTATGAATGGGGGTGAGGAGGTTTTGGGAGATACCAGATTCAGAAATGTTGACACAATGTGAAGCTCAAAATTTTCACGGCTGGGTTCTTTTTTTGTAGTTTAGCCTGTCTAACCGTCAGCGAAGCGGCGGGAACTGTACTAAATTCATAATTTTTTTGTGGGGGGTCTATGTCCGTACGGAATTAATATTTAGGGGTCCTTGGTGGTAAAAGTTTGGGAACCCCTGGTTTAGGCCATGGGCGCGGTTTTGATCGGAGTAACAAATATCTCTTTCGCTCAGTCTCCTGTTATGATTGGCTGACTCGCGTAAAGTGGGTGGAACTAATGTTTCTCACTCAGTCGCCCGTTAGGGTCGGATTTATGAAGATGAGCGGCGTTAAAGACCACAAAGTGATCACAAGCTCTACCCGTAGGGTAGGGAGCCGAAGGCACGGCTTATCTATAACAAAAAGATATTCATTCACAAATTAAAATGCACCATCGATATCGACCAATTACCTAAATTTAACCAAAGATAATGAAAATTATCGTTCATAAAAAAATCAGATATTTTTAATTGACAATTATTATTATTTTTATTATTATTATTATTATTATTACTAGTACAGTTCCCGCCGCTTCGCTGACGGTTAGACAGGCTAAACTACAAAAAAAGAACCCAGCCGTGAAAATTTTGAGCTTCACATTGTGTCAACATTTCTGAATCTGGTATCTCCCAAAACCTCCTCACCCCCATTCATACAACTTGGGGGCTAACCCCCTCCCCCATTACCCCCACCCCTCTCCATTACCCCACCCATCCCCGATTACCCCCACCCCCACCCTTCCCCCATTGCTAAACTACAGAAAAGAACACAGTCATGAAAATCTTGAGCTTCACATTACCGCCCGTAATACAATTTCTGAATTTTTTTTACAATTTCTGAATTTTTTCTCACAATTTCTGAAAGTGTGACGGACAGACGGACAGACAGACGGACAGACGGACAGCTCTCTTATTATAGTATAGATTATTATTATTATTTTTAAGTTTAGAATCCATTCTTTTTCATTGGAAATCTATATTTTATATTTTATATTTGAATAAATAAGTATATATTCTTTCAAAGTTTCAGTTTCGAATTTTATATTGTACAGTTAATAACAAAAGTCTTGAGCAGTATTTCGTTATTTATTAGAAAAAAAAATTCACTGACAATAAAAAATTATTTTAAACAAAATTAAAACTGAATTAAGTTAATTGAAATAACTTATATATACAGGGTGTCCCGTAAGTCTGGACCCATAGGGAAAAAAATAAAATTACAAAATAGTCCAAAAATTTATTACATAATCTGTTCAAAGTGTCCGCCGTTGTGTCGCACACATAGTTGAAGACGCAATCTCCACTGCGACAGCACTTTCTGAATCACAGTCGCAGAAATTTCTTGACACGCCTCCACAATGCGTGCTTTAAGGTGGAAAATGTTCTGAAGTTTGACCTCGTACACTTTGGCTTTCAAGTGGCCCCACAAATAAAAATCATAATAAAAATAATAAAAAAATAATAATAATAAAATAATAATAATAACATAATAAAAAAATATATTATAAATCCCTATGGGTCCAGACTTACGGGACACCCTGTATATATATATATATATTCATTAAATCCCGTCCGGCTCTCGTCGGGTTGGGTCCCATCTGTCACGTCGATATCTTCTCCACTCCCGTCGGTCGCCAGCCAAATCAAACAGCTCCCTCGTTCTTTCCTGAATCGACACGTTCATAATGGGTTTCTTGGCGACATAGAGCAACCGGCTTGCCACTCCTCTGTTGCCCGTTCAAATAGTGTTCAAATCTGTTGTTTTTTCATATTATGTTCTTGTGGTTTTATATTCACCATTGGATGCTAACTGACTGTCTATTTCCTTCGAATAAAGACTATTTTCGGAATAAATAATCTTTGGTTAGAAGGGAAGAAGACGTCCCTCTTCATATTCTTCCGTTGATATTTTAAGGATACTTATTAAAGATCTTCCAGTCCACAACTTCCATGAATTCTATTTTTGCTGGACTACCCCCCCCTCCTCCAACTGATAGTAGAAATAAACTGTCTTAAAGCATTTTTACCCATATATATATATATATATATATATATATATATAGTGTAAAGCGGGTTGCATGTGTTAATTCTCTTTAATAAACAACCTTTGTTTATTAGGGGGGATCATATGTAGAATTCGGACCCCAGGTAACCCTAATGTAGAATCCAGACCCCAACTTTCCCCTAATGTAGAATCCAGACCCCAACTTTCCCCTAATGTATAGATTACACAGGTCAACAAAAAAAAATTTTTTTTTCGTTGCCAAGGAAATTCGTACGAATTTAGGGTATTTTGGGGTTGCTGAATTCCAAAATGAAAGTAGTTTTTCCGATTTGGCTCTAGTTCTTGAGATAATGAATACCCTCAATTAATAGGAAACGTAACCATAACGCGTGCATATGGGAAACTACCGGAACATTCTAGATGGTGAGACCGAATAAAATGCCATTATGTATTTCATGTGTTTACTTTTGTATGATTTGAGACAATTTCAATGCGATTTGTAAGTAGGCTCCGCCTGAACATTAAGTTTTTTGCATTTTTACGTGTTTCAATGGGGTACCAATTATCTCATAAATTAGAGCCAATCTAGCAAAACCGATGTCATATTCGGAATCAGCACCACAAAGTTACCCCAAAATCACTCTAATATGATTGGCAATGAAATGAGTGTTGACCAGTGTTATAGAAGCCAGACCCCAAACGAATCGTATAAGGACATCAATAAACAATTTAAAGGTTCGTAGAAAATTTTATTATTATTATCACAAATAAAAACCATTAAAATCACACAATTGTAAAATCTTATATCAAATGTAGAATTCGGACCCCAGCCTTCTTTAGTTAGCTTTATAAGACTAACTAACGAAAATATCACAACCTAACCTAACCAGTCGTTAGGTTAACTGTACGCCCTTGACGATTGGTTAGGTTAGGTCATGATATTTTCGTTAGTTAGCTTTATAAAGCTAACTAAAGAAGGCTGCGGTCCGAATTCTACATTTGATCCGATCTTATTAAGTGAGTTTAATTAAAAGGATATTGTGAAAAAATGGTATCACAAAATTGGAAAAACGTATTGTTTATGTGTCTTTCATGCCACATAAATTCGTCTAAGTATGAATTTAAGTGTGATCTCCTACATCCATGCATTGATTTAATAAAACTTTTTTGGCGATTCCAATAGCTTTCAATAGTTTGTGTGTGTACTAGAAACTCAAATAGTTAAAGAGTAGCTTAAACAAGCCAAATGGAGAATACAGACCCCAACCTTCCGCTAATGTAGAATTCGGACCCCAACCTTGGTAGGGGTCCGAATTCTACATATGATCCATTAGGGGTTAAAACTCCTAATTTCGAATTTCACATTTACTTCCTGAAAAAATTTACCTCCACAAAAAAATATTCAACGGGGGAGAAGAGTGTGCTAACGTCTCTACTAGAATGTCACGTATTGCCCGGAGTAGGTTACATAAAAGAATTGACAAATAGTACCGATCATAAGACTGAGTCCACTCTTTTTCATGCTGAGTCAACTGGATCAAACAAACCCAGTATAAAAAAGCTTACATACACTACTCTAATCTCTTGAGCGAAAACCTTTACACACACACACACACACACACACACACACACACACAAAAACCATACATTTTATATCTGTATTAAGGAGCATATGGTTGCTGAGCAACTTGATCAAGTGTCTCTTGGGCAGTTTATAGTTATAGCAACTGTGTAAGTTTGATAAGAACTTTGCAGTTGCTGCATAGAATTTTACGCCTTTGTTTTAAAACGTATACGAATCTAGATGAAGCAAAACATAAAGCCAGATAATTTATGGTCTTGTCTTTCGCATATAATTTAGGGAAATGTCTGATTATATTCGGCAGCACAAAAGTAGCAGAATTAACGCGTGAATTAAGCGGGAGCACAAAAGTAGCTGAGTTAACGCGTGAATTAAGCGGCAGCACAAAAGTAGCAGAATTAACGCGTGAATTAAGCGGCAGCACAAAAGTAGCAGAGTTAACGCTTGAATTAAGAGCCAGATACTCAGTCTGCATAAAGAGGGAAACACTTTAGATGTTGAAGTTATTTGTAGCTAGTCGCTATATACTACATATTGAAGTGTAACGGTTACAAAATGGTTTTGAAATTGTTACAAAAAGGTTACAAAATAGTTACAAAATTCTTTAGTAAAAAAAAAAAAAAAGAGAAGAATAGTAATCCTCAATGAGGAAGGACAGAAACTGGCGAAGTACTCAGGTTAGACGAACGCAGCCCATCGCGCTAACTCCTTGATTAATTATTATTAACCAGCTCCATCGGGGGTCGAATCCCCGACCTTAGCTTCTTCACTTAGTTTATAAGAAAATGGTGTGACGCACCGGGTATGAACGCTGACGAAAAAGGAAAAATGAAATAAAGTTAAAAATTTTAAATTGTAAGTGACAAACTCGAAAGAATTGTTAATTAATGTACAGAAGGTTGACAAAAGTAAATAGACACCTTCGGTTTTTCCATGGTTTAGAAAATGCTCTTCGGACCCGCAATTGTGTTACATTCTTTTCACCTTTTCCCAAATTTGGAATTCCCATTTCGAGTATTCTCACTGGCGGGCCTCAAACGGGAATGGGAATGATAATGATTGGGAAGTAATCGGTGAGGTTTGGGAAGGTTGAAGGATAGTAAAATAATGTTGCCTCGATCTATTACTAAAGTCCACAGTTGAACTTCTTCTATCTTTAATTAATTTTCACCTTTTTTTCATTCGTTTTTACTCCTTTTCACCTTTTTCATCACCTTTTTTCACGCGTCTTTACTATTTTTCCCATGAGAAATTTACTCACAGAAAATGTCAAGCTTCGAGACAAAATATTCATTGAGAAAATTCTGTAAGATATTAAAAAATGCAATGTGAAGCAGAAAATGTATTTTTTGGCGTTCTTGTCCTTGTTTCTTTCTCTATCTGTCTATATCCATCTTATCACCTATCATTTCTTTCCAAAATTATATATTATCATAATATAATCAGTCGGGAGGGCCTGAAAATAGCACAGCGCTCAGGCCAGACTAATGTTGCTCATCGGGATAACTTCTGGATTATTATTAACCAATACCATCGGGATAACTTCTTGATTATTATTATTAACCAACATCATCGTGAGTCGAACCTCTGGCCTCAATCTTCACTTCACATAGGGAAACGGTATTACAAACTTAGCCACAGGCGTTGGCAACTCTATACTACATTACTGCAAGTTGTATTCCAATTATTTTTAAACTGACTCCTAAATCTGGCGCCTTTCTACTCGCAGTACAAAATAAGTTGTGTTAAATTACATACAATAAAAGACATGAAGAGGAATATAAATTTTACGGAATTATACCAAAAATAGAAGTATTATTTGAAGTTCTAATCCTCCGCTATTCATAAAAATAGACCAGGAATGTCATGATTCAGAAGAAAAAACAGAAATGGAGCTATTATCTCTTTTGTGTTGTTATTTACCATCCTTTCGTTGCAGTTTGGAGCTTTATATTTTATATGACTATAATGGGGATATGAATCTCACAAAGTAATGCATACACTAAAATGGCTGACAAAAGGCTTCGAAGAATTACGTTGGCAAACAGATTTAATGGACTATCAAACGGGCTTTAATGGTTCGTTATTTATGGCTATTTTAGGATTGTATAATAAAATATATTAAATTAAGTTCCTTTAGGGCGCCTGGTAGATCAGTGGTGGTTACGGTGGCGGACTCCGAACAGTGGGCCGTTAGTTCGCTCCCGGCCGCTGATAGATAATCGGATAGAGTTGAGTTGGAGCTCACTGTTTCACCTCTGGTTCAGGTGACTCTTGGGGAACACTCACCCCGACGTCTGGGAAATGAGCTTTAATTTTCTCAACTGATGAATCTCATTTAGATAAATTTACAGTAAATAACGGATCAGTTTACTGAAGGAAGGAAATCGTTGGAAATGCTTTGGAACTTACATGAGACTGTGTCAAGAATTCTTATTCTTACTATTTTATTTTTTAAGACTGATCAGCGAAATTGAATGATTTAAAACCATAAGAGACTTTAAGTTATGTTTTAATAAATAATTAATGTCAAACTTTATCACTATATAGAACGTCTCATACTAATGAACAAACGCAGATGGCTACTCATCACAAACTGAAGAATACAAAAACATGATATATATATATATATATATATGTTAAACACAGACCGTGCATGGAACAAGGAACTCTTCTGGGAAAATTAAATCCACTATAGTCCGAATAAGTAATGGTAAATGACAAATATCATAGTTTTTTTTTTCCTTTTTCATGATTTTAGCCCGACGTGGGCAACGGGTCTCTCGCAAAGAGATCCCATAAATATAGCTTCCCTCACCAGCTATCTGCAAAGCAGACAGGATCCAGCTTTGGGACGTGGATCTAGGGTTTAAAGCAAACCTAGATCCCTACACTCAGAACCTCTATATAAGTAAAAGACTCGTTGCATTCACGTCGTGTTGAATAAATCAAAGAAAAAGGGGGTAACTATTGTATTTTTAGCCAAAAAAACCAAAACTTAAACCTCAACCGGGACATTGAGCGTCCACTTTTCAAGGCACGAAACACGTCCGTTTAGTATACACAAACTCAGAATGGTTCCCTGAGAACATTATATGTTAAACACAGACCGTGCATGGAACAAGGAACTCTTCTGGGAAAATTAAATCCACTATAGTCCGAATAAGTAATGGTAAATGACAAATACCATAGTTTTTTTTCCTTTTTCATGATTTTAGCCCGACGTGGGCAACGGGTCTCTCGCAAAGAGATCCCATAAATATAGCTTCCCTCACCAGCTATCTGCAAAGCAGACAGGATCCAGCTTTGGGACGTGGATCTAGGGTTTAAAGCAAACCTAGATCCCTACACTCAGAACCTCTATATAAGTAAAAGACTCGTTGCATTCACGTCGTGTTGAATAAATCAAAGAAAAAGGGGGTAACTATTGTATTTTTAGCCAAAAAAACCAAAACTTAAACCTCAACCGGGACATTGAGCGTCCACTTTTCAAGGCACGAAACACGTCCGTTTAGTATACACAAACTCAGATTGGCTAAAAATACAATAGTTACCCCCTTTTTCTTTGATTTATTCAACACGACGTGAATGCAACGAGTCTTTTACTTATATAGAGGTTCTGAGTGTAGGGATCTAGGTTTGCTTTAAACCCTAGATCCACGTCCCAAAGCTGGATCCTGTCTGCTTTGCAGATAGCTGGTGAGGGAAGCTATATTTATGGGATCTCTTTGCGAGAGACCCGTTGCCCACGTCGGGCTAAAATCATGAAAAAGGAAAAAAAAAACTATGGTATTTGTCATTTACCATTACTTATTCGGACTATAGTGGATTTAATTTTCCCAGAAGAGTTCCTTGTTCCATGCACGGTCTGTGTTTAACATATAATGTTCTCAGGGAACCATTCTGAGTTTGTGTATACTAAACGGACGTGTTTCGTGCCTTGAAAAGTGGACGCTCAATGTCCCGGTTGAGGTTTAAGTTTTGGTTTTTTTGGCTAAAAATACAATAGTTACCCCCTTTTTCTTTGATTTATTCAACACGACGTGAATGCAACGAGTCTTTTACTTATATAGAGGTTCTGAGTGTAGGGATCTAGGTTTGCTTTAAACCCTAGATCCACGTCCCAAAGCTGGATCCTGTCTGCTTTGCAGATAGCTGGTGAGGGAAGCTATATTTATGGGATCTCTTTGCGAGAGACCCGTTGCCCACGTCGGGCTAAAATCATGAAAAAGGAAAAAAAAAAACTATGGTATTTGTCATTTACCATTACTTATTCGGACTATAGTGGATTTAATTTTCCCAGAAGAGTTCCTTGTTCCATGCACGGTCTGTGTTTAACATATAATGTTCTCAGGGAACCATTCTGAGTTTGTGTATACTAAACGGACGTGTTTCGTGCCTTGAAAAGTGGACGCTCAATGTCCCGGTTGAGGTTTAAGTTTTGGTTTTTATGGCTAAAAATACAATAGTTACCCCCTTTTTCTTGATTTATTCAACACGACGTGAATGCAACGAGTCTTTTACTTATATAGAGGTTCTGAGTGTAGGGATCTAGGTTTGCTTTAAACCCTAGATCCACGTCCCAAAGCTGGATCCTGTCTGCTTTGCAGATAGCTGGTGAGGGAAGCTATATTTATGGGATCTCTTTGCGAGAGACCCGTTGCCCACGTCGGGCTAAAATCATGAAAAAGGAAAAAAAAAAGAAGAAAAAAAAAAAAAAAAAACTATGGTATTTGTCATTTACCATTACTTATTCGGACTATAGTGGATTTAATTTTCCCAGAAGAGTTCCTTGTTCCATGCACGGTCTGTGTTTAACATATAATGTTCTCAGGGAACCATTCTGAGTTTGTGTATATATATATATATATATATATATAATAATTCTCATTTTAATTCACTGAAAATGTGTCTGTTTGTCTGTCCGTCTGTCCGCAGGAAAAAACCTTTACGTTTCTGAACCGATTTCGACCAAACTTCGTATGATGGATAGGGGTGATGAGTAATGAATGAAAATATATGTGTGTGAAGGCCTCATCGCCGCAATAAAACTATAAAAAAGAATGCAGTCATATAAATCTTGAGCTTCACATTGTGTCAAGATTTGTGAAGCTTAAGCGTTTCATGATTGCATTCTTTTCTATAGTTTAATTGACCAAATAATTGAGCCCTCAGTAATTGGAGGGCCGCAGGCCCTCAATTACTGTCGGTTCAATTATTTGGTCATTAAAACTATAGAAAAGAACGCAATCATGAAAATCTTAAGCTTCACATTGCCGCCCGTAATAATAATAATAATAATAATAAAAATTTGGTTAAAAATAAAATTCTACTATTAAGTAACTGTTATCATATCTGTGCTCCAGCCTCCCTAATTACTTGGCCCGAAGGCCCTAGCACCGCAGGCCTAGCTAAATGGGCCCGTAGGGTCCTGTTGAGCTTGTAACAATAATAAAACATTTGCAGAGTGGTAATAAATGCCGCCAAATTTCGTAATTGAAATTAGTGATCATAATAAAATAGGCTACGATGGTGTCAGTACAATATATCTGTGTACAATCGATTCAGAAAGTCCTGTATCAAAAATCCATGTTTCCTACTGATAAATACCGGTATAAGAAACATGTAGTTTTACAACAGAATTAATTTAATCAACCGTAGACCACAGACACATAAACTGTACGCGTTATTCTTCATTTAGACTAATTGTAACTAATTGTAACTTTTTGTAACTTTTGTAACTTTTGTAACTTTTTGTAACTTTTTGTAACTTTTGTAACTTTTTGTAACTTTTTGTAACTTTTTGTAACTTTTGTAACTTTTTGTAACTTTTTGTAACTTTTGTAACTTTTTGTAACTGCTTTAAAAAGAATTGACAGAAACTATAAATTCCATTCACTCCTTTTTCTTTCAATGGGACTCTTTCCAATCTTGATCATTCCCATCTAGATTCTTTACCCAAGAGTAAAAATTCTGCTAGCGAGAATCCTCAATAAAGCAATTCTCAAAATGATCTATTGACATTTTCAGTGTAGAATTTCTCACTTGAAGTTATGTACTTACTTTTTTTATAGGAAATACTATTTTGCCCTGAGCCAATTCCCAAAAGAGAAAATTCGTTTCTTGAATCTTTAATTCCCACTTCAAATATTCCCACTTGAGGACCGCAAATGGGAATGAGAATGGCAGCTAGTGGGAAGTAATTTCAAGAACATTTGAACTTTTTCAGTACCCAATAATAGGATTTTCCAAGTTTTCATGAAACTTTACAACACCTAAAGAAAGAGCAGAGAACAGTCGTAAGAAACATCATTAGGCTGCGGAGAAGTCTAGCATCTTGGTTGTTTGGTTGGTTTAGGACATTTAATCTCCGTTGCGCAGCACCAAAACTATGTCACAGCTGGGCTCTGAAATGTTTCACCAAACGAGAAGTCAATATTTTCTGAATCTTTCAACATAATTTGGCGAGTTTGTATTTTTATTGTCAGAATTGAAACACGAAAACGAGGAAGAGAACGTTCGGGTTTGCCAATAGCGCTTAACATCATTCTCCTTACATCCAATTAGTTATATGTCTATGTTATCTTATCTTAATCTTATTTTATCTTATCTTATCTTAATGAATATTATAATTTCAGTATTCGACACTCCTCTATCGAAATAGGATTCTGAGCAATCGATTCGAATCTTATTATCATAAAAAATTCCGTTAATTCAGATAGATAATATGAAAAAAAATAACAAAAATGTTTTTCTCAAAAGTTTGTAAAATTATACTTACGTAAAAAAGTCTATATTTAAAATTTGAAATTATTTTCAAAGTGTTCCGAAGTCTGATATAAAAAGGATGAAAGAATATCGTAATATATTTATTATTCTTTATAGTAATTTGAAAAAATTTCGGGATGAAAGATCCATGAAATTTCCAAATTTATACCTTGAAAGAGAAAAACCTGATTCGGTTCCCTAATGTAAAGCAAAGTTAAAAAACATTTCTTTTAAAAAAAAATAAAAATCTAATCATGTAATTACGATACGAATATTTCCAAATATTAAAAATCGATAAAAAATGAAATTAAAAAACTTCGGAATACAAGGTCATCCCAAAAGAAGAAATTAAAAAAATAAAAATAAAAAGGTGTTAAAAAATTATTGCAATTTTTTTTTTGCAACACCTTTTGGATCACCCTGTACATTTATTATTTATCCAACTAATGAAGCGGCGGAGCAAGTGTAGTTTACGTCCCCCTGTGGTGCCTAGTGTAGTTTACGTTCCTCTACATTATCCTAGTGTACAGTAGTTTGCGTTCCCCAACTTTGTCTGCGTATACCTAATCAAATAAAACATTAAAACTAACGAAAATATTACGACTTAACCTAACCAATCGTCAATATATATATATATATATATATATTATATATATATGCATTTAACTGCAATGACCACGCAGTATATAAATGAATAGAAACGACGTAAGTTAAGGAGCGTCTCTGCACACGGGGAAGAGAAATAACGAATAAATGAAAATGAGGCGAACCGCCGGGCGGTTCGCCTCATTTTTCATTTATTCGTTATTTCTCTTCCCCGTGTGCAGAGACGCTCCTTAACTTACGTCGTTTCTATTCATATATATATATAACTGTATATATATATATATCGGGTGGGCAAAAAAAAAAGCAGACCTCGAACTTTGGCTGTAAAATCCAAAGTTATGATCAGATTTCAATATTTTTTTCACACTCCACAACTAAGTAAATTTCCTATACGGTAAGCGGATTTCAAAGAAAACTAATGAAAATTATGGATTTGTTGAACATTTCTTTATGCCACTGGAAATTCTCCATTTACACTACTACCGCAATGTCGGGTCGGCAAAAAAAAAAGGGAGACTTTTTAAATCCTTCATATCTCGGCAAATACGGTACATAGAACCATGAAATTTTAGTATGTCTCCCTTTTTTTTGGCCGATCAGACAACGCAACAGTAATGTACAGTAAATGGAGAATTTCCAGTGGCATAAAGAAATGTTCAATAAATCCGTAATTTTCATTAGTTTTCTTTGAAATCCACTCACTATATAAGAAATGTACTTAGTTATGGGGTGTGAAAAAAATATTGAAATCTGACCATAACTTTGGATTTTACAGCCAAAGTTCGAGGTCTCCCATTTTTTTTGCCCACCCGATATATATACAGTATATATATATATATATATATATATATATATATATATATATATATATATATATATATATATATATATATATATGGGAATGAACTCGGAATGGTTCCCTGAGTTTTTTATGATACACACAGACCGTGCATGGAACAAGGAACTCTTCTGGGATAATTAAATCCACTATAGTCCGAATAAGTAATGGTAAATGACAAATACCATAGTTTTTCTTTTTCATGATGCAAGCCCGTTGCGAGAGACCCGTTGCCCACGTCGGGCTTGCATCATGAAAAAGAAAAACTATGGTATTTGTCATTTACCATTACTTATTCGGACTATAGTGGATTTAATTATCCCAGAAGAGTTCCTTGTTCCATGCACGGTCTGTGTGTATCATATATATATATATATATATATATATATATATATATATATATAAATTGACGATTGGTTAGGTTAAGTCGTAATATTTTGGTTAGTTTTAACGTTTATTTGATGGATTCATTTAAAAAATGTCTCCTAAAGATCGTAGTGTAGTTTACGTTGCCTAACTTTGACCTAGTGCAATTTGTGTCCCCTTTTGAGTCAGGGGGATGTAAACTACACTTGCTCCAAAGCGGCTAACGCTCAAGCGATTATATGTAAAGAAAAAAAAACTCTCTGTTTACATACCAAGAAATTAAACAGACTCTATAATCAAAGCACGCATGAAAGTAATGAAGTATGTAAATTATTCAGCCAAAGCTATATTGATATTAAAAATACTTATAATAGTAACCTAAATACAAAATTTGATATAGGCTTACAGTTAGATGTTGATGATAAAAATATTCCTACAACGTATATATATATATTTATATATATATACAGGGTGTCCCATAAGTCCGATCTCATAGGAAAATTTATTTTAAATTAAATTTACAAAAATAATACATTAGAACTAAAACAAATGTTCAAATTGATGTCTTGTTTTGGGACCTTTTTTTCGTTACAGGTAGAATAATATGAAAGTGAGTTACACTCGTGAGGAAAAGGTCTCCGCTTTCCTCATGAGTGTAACTCACTTCCATATTAACCACTGCTTGTTATTCTACTTGGAACAAAAGAAATAGTCCCAAAACAAGACATCAATTTGAACATTTGTTTTTGGTAGATCACCTGAAGATCCGTCACCCCAGCCTTTTTTAGTTAGCTTTATAAGGCTAACTAACGAAAATATCACGACCTAACCTAACCAATCGTTAGGTCAACTGTACGCCCTTGACGATTGGTTAGGTTAGGTCGTGATATTTTCGTTAGTTAGCCTTATGAAGCTAACTAAAAAAGGCTCGGGTGACGGATCTTCAGGTGATCCGTTTTAGTTCTAATGTATTACTTTTGTAAATTTAATTTAAAATAAATTTTCCTATGAGACCGGACTTATGGGACACCCTGTGTATATATATATATATATATATATATATAATATATATATATACAGGGTGGGCCGAAAGTCTGGATCCATAGGAAAATATTTATTTTAATACATAAATTACAACAAATGGTAAATACTTAAAATGAATATCAACTTTAACTCGTAAATGCGTATCCGTGATACTGTACAGTGGTTCGTACTCCAGTATAAACAACAAATTATAACAAATGCTCAAATTGGCGGCCTCTGACATCGAGACACTTAGGGATGGAATTTATGATTTTTAATAATTCTTCGAATTGACGTTCTCGAGATGCGTGTTTCATTTGATAATCTTCTTGTTGACTTTACTAGACTATTCGTTAAAGTTTCACATACGATTGCAGAGGTATTTTCATCAGTTGCAGTTTTCGGAAACTGCTTAAAAGTCTGTCAGATAGCAAATAGAAGTGGTGTTAAATTTTACTGGTCGATAGCCAATTGAGTTCAGTATCTGAATGGATAAAAAACAAAAAACTGCATATATCCTTTGGATTTTGAACATCACAAACCTACGGGTTAATGAAGTTACCAGAACCCGTAACTCGGTGGTTAATACTGTTTCCCTATGCAAGCGAAGTGAAAACACTGTGGTCGGGGGTTCGAATACCAATGGTTCTGGTAAAAACAGAAGGTCATTATTTATTAATGAAGTATTTACTACATTGAAAGACCTCATTAGCTAAGTGTGTTAAAATTTGTATTATATGCGCCTCGAATGGTGTAGTGGTTAGCATTGCTGACTACAAAGCTACCGGCCAGGGTTCGATTCCTGCAATGGGTGGCGGCGCGCAGCTCACCCAGCTGCTAATCCTTACATACAGTAAAACTAGTTGGTAGATAAATGGGTAACCTGGGTAGCCTAGTGGTTAAGACGCTGGGCTACTGATCGTGAGATCGTGAGATCGAGTGTCCGGGCGAGGACTTTGTAATTTCTCACTACCCGTGGTGGGTCGTGGTTCGAATTCCACGTTAAGCCGTAGGTTTAAGGTGGGGGCAACAAATTTAACCTTCATCAGCATGAACAATTCGGGCGGAAGCAAAACCAAGGTATACCAAAATATAAATACAAAGTGATAAATAGTTCAGCAAATAACGCATATTGGAACAAGATAAACAAACACAAAAATTGTAACAAACACCATTAATGCTTTTATAGAAGCAATCGAGTATCTATTCAATAATAGTTATATAACGATAGATTATATTACTTTTAAATACGATAAAGGAATCGCCATGGAAACAAATAGCATTCCATAAATAGCACATTTGTATTTTTTATATAGTAAAAAAAAATTTATTTATGAAGAATAGATTAAAATAATATTATTACAAAATAGTTAACAAGAGTGAAAGATATGTAGATGATATTTGTATCATCAATATATATATACAAGGTGATCCAGAAGTCCCGCCTCATTTTTAGTGGATGTTCAATACCATTTGCCAATGAGGCAGCAGGACTTTTCGTACCACCCTGTATGTAATTTTGATGAGGTCTCTAAACAAACTTATCCGGAAAAGCCAAAATTAGCAATAAGAACTAATTTAAATGAAGGAAATTTCTTAATTCAAATCTAAAAATTATGAATAAATTTATTACCGGGAAATATATCGGAGAATTATAACCCAAATTAAGGATTGGAGGCCTTACCAATAACTATGTTAATTTTATACAAAAATAAACTAACGGCATCAAAAACCGGTAAGATTTGACATGGGAAGGGTTCTGAGTTCTTGGCTCGGTTGGTATAGAGCAACCATAATGTGATATGAATGCGCTTGTAATTGGAACAGATATATTTGTTTCGCCTTGGGAAGGAAACACAAACTCACGTTTCATCTTGCTCTTGAAAAATCATGTACCCGAAACTATAAAGACAGCAGTATCCGAGTACATTGACCCTCTGTGTCTTTTACTAGTTTAAATAAGCAATTTGCAATCTTTTTACTCTCCACCTTATGTAAAAAGTGACTGAATAATATTGTTGCAGTGGTTTTGAGTGTGCTATTCACTTACTGTAAGTGGATTACTTAATGCAGCTACTGTTTCGTGCACATAAATAATGCGAAGGGATTTCCTGAGAACAACGTTAATATTTTGCGTGAATATGTGGCTCTGCAGACGAAATTTATTACTGAAATCCATTTTTACCCGAGAAAGGTTACTGAACTTCCAAAAGAGAATTTTTACAAAAAAGAACAATATATTTTTACTCAACTTTGCTAAAAATACACTCTATATTTTATACATACATATATACATATATATATATATATATATATATATATATATATATATATATATATATATATATATATATATATATATACTGTGTATATAATTATATATATATATATATAAATGTTAGGGAATCTGTGCAACTGGGGATTTCATGAAATTTCATGCCGTTGTGTTGGTCCTTCTGTTCATCTGTAAGCTCCGTTTCCCTAAGGAGAAGTCAATAGCTTTGATATATATATATATATATATATATATATATATATATATATAGGGTGCTATCAGTCCACCTTGGCCTCTCCAGCGGTGAAACACATCAACATGAACGGGATTCACCAAAGTTAACGTTTGCTGTACTGTATCCCATGACTGCATAATAATCGGTCCATTTTTCTTTGACGATCGTACTGTGACTGGAGCGAACTATCTTAACATGTTACAGACATTTTTTTCTTACCCAGCTAATGGCTGTCGGAGTTGACATAAGGAGTGTAACCTTTCAAGAAGATGGGACACCTCCCTGTTATTTCATTGCTGTTCGCACTTTTTAGATTCAACTTTTGCTCAGCACTGGATCGACCGTAGTGAACCAATAGCATGGATTTTCATCTATGGTGGTACAAGTTGTTCAAAAAGAAACGCAACCCTAAACAGAAAGAAAACGTTTAGGTTACACTGATATGAACATTCTCCAATGGGTTGCGTTCCTTTTGAACACCCTGTACGTTAAAACATGTTTGTAGGCAATATTTTGAATTTGGGATTTAAGACACGGGACGTTAAAACTGTCTTAAACTGTACAAAGTTTGATTTAAAGAAAAAATTCTCGATAAATAAAAAATCTTATAATTGTTGACCTTATTTATTGATAGTCTAAAATTAAGTCCTAAAGTCAAAATAAGTTTTTCATCCGAAGATAAAATCATCTTTAAAAGATTAAAAATAACATTATTTGAAGGGATCTCGTGAAAGTTAGTAATTAAGCTCAGCTTCTGTATTTTCCTCTTCTGAGAAGCATTTAACTTTCTTGGCAACAAAAACTTTGGCATATTGAAATAAAGAGGAAATTAAAACAACTTTCTAAATTAAAGAAAACAGCATGACTGCGTTAATTTCTTTTAAGAATACAGGGTGCTTCGAAAAAATTTTACTACTTAGCGCTTCAGAAAATGCTATTACTTAGTGCTTCAAAAAAATGTTTGTCACTTAGTGTGATAACAACATAACATACACTCCCTGAAAAAAAACGACATTATTATTATTAAAAAACAAGCAGATAAACACACAAATACTTACATAAACGAAAAAAAAAAGAAAAAAAAAAAGCACAAACTATAAGTGGTAAGCGATGACATATTAGCGTCATATAAGTGGTAACATTTTTTTGAAGCACTCTGTAGTATCTCTGCAATATACCGGGTGTCCGAGAAGTATCTGTACAATTTTTGGCTGTTATTAAAAGTCAACCATGAAGTGTAGAAATTCCAGTCTTGTCCCATTTTACAGAGAAACTCATTAAGTTTTTTCTGATAACAAGTTTTGACAAGTTTTTTCTTTTTTGTACGCGGGTGACAGACATTGATGATTTAAAAACAAGAATCACAACTGCTATTTAGCGAATTGATGTGGATATGCTGCAGCGTACATGGCAACATTTGGATTATCGATTGGATGTTTTGCAAATCACTGATGGTGCACATATTGAATGTTTGTAACAACGTTACTTTAATAAAAGAAACGTTTGGAAATACAGATTCTAAATAATCTTGTTTAAGAATTTTACGTGTGTTATCAAGAATTTTATTAAAAGATGAAATTGTACAGATAATTTTCGGACACACTGGAATTTCTAAAAAACTTGTCAAAACTTTGTATCAGAAAAAACTTAATGAGATTCTCTGTAAAATGGGACAACACTGGAATTTCTACACTTCATGGTTGACTTTTAATAACAGCCAAAACTGGTACAGATAATTCTCGGACACCCTGTAGTTTAATGCTTTATCACTTTTTATTGAAAGGAATACAGTGTTTTGAAAATTAAATGGGACAAAACATACAAAAAACCTGATGAATTCGACATCGAAACACGGCATTTAGGCAAACCATTCCACCTTTGACATATCGTCAGTTTTAAAAGAGAGTCACTGTAGGAAAGGACAATTCTCTCTTAAATATCGACATTTTGCGCGATGACCGTTGGTTTTCATATCCATTTTGACAAACTTAAAATGAAATCATGAAAGGTCAATTACAACAATGTATTTAACACTTTTCAAATACAGTTATGACTACGTAAATATTTAAGAATCGTAAGCAATAAGTCTATCTATCTATCTATCGAGAGAAAGATCTATCTATCTATCTATCGAGAGAAAGATCTATCTATCTATCTATCGAGAGAAAGATCTATCTATCTATCTATCGAGAAAGAGAGAGAAAGAGAAAGAGAGAGAGAGAGAGAGGGAGAGAAAGAGAGAGAGAGAGAGAGAGAGAGAGAGAGAGAGAGAGAGAGAGAGAGAGAGAGAGGGGGGGTTTGCTTAACGTTATAAGGCAGTGGTTCCCAACCTTTTAAGATTAATTCCCACCCTTTGAAAAAAGCCGACTGATAATTCCCCCTCGACAATCCAACATAAAACAAGTTTTCTTCGTAGATTAATAAGTTTTCTTTATATTTTTTTATTATATTTTTATGTACGAAATTCATCATCTTGAAACGTATCTATTTTTTTCCCAAAAGAATGTTAAAATTTTGCGCTATCCAAACCTACGCGGGATCTCCAAGAACGTATCCCCTCCCCAGTAGAATCGGTCGTTTACTGTATTTTTACACACACACACACACACACACACAAACACACACACACACACACCATATCAGATTTAATGTTTTACTCTTGGTGATTACATAGACGTACCAAAAAGTAAATGAAAAGTATATGGAGTTCCGCAGGAATAAAATCAGCACCAAAATATAGATTCAAGAGGTTTTCGAATCATTTCTTTGTTTTGTACGAGTCTGCGCTTTACACTCGCTTTTGTGAGTAAAACTTGCGAAAATGCTGTTGAACTGTGCGTAGTGCCAAATTTACAGTACTGACAATGTGGGAAAGTCTTGGACGTGAATTTTACGTTACCTGAAGAAAAAGGGCTTTTTTGGCTCATTCTATATTAACATTCTTGGGTGCCAAGAATCATGTTGTTTTGTCTGTGTAGAAAAATCCCTGCAATATATTATTAATCATACCGTGTGAAGTAGGGTTTCTCGTTTTCGGGGATTTTCACTATCCCGGTTTTCCGGGACAAAATTGGCCATCGTCCCGGAATCCCGGGATTTCCTGGTTTATAAAAAATAACGATAATAAAGTCTTAAAATGTTTAAATATTAGATAAATCTAGATTAGTTAGTTAATGTTAAATATAAATATATAAATATTTTAACACAATAATGCTAAATATAATAAAGGATAGAGCGTAGGCCGAGTTTCAAACACTGAAGAAACATAAATACAATATATAGCCTAGGCGGCTATGCCTACAATGTTAATTTGCAACTTCGCACTTCAACAGAAATAATATTATAGCCTAATTCATACGAACACAACACCTTTAATATACTTCTAACTAATTTTTAGTAAAAAAAAAAAATATCAACAGCAAAAGATGTGCCACTGAATTGAAAATAATAACTGAAATTAAAGTCCACTAAAACACAAAATGTTCGATTCAGGGAAATCAAATGACTGGCTTTCGGTCCGAGTCAATCATATTACACACGCGCAACATCATTCATATAGGGCATATTATAGGCGCTATTCGAGTTGTACAACGTAACGTGATTCGTGCTATTATAAATTTGTCATCACAGTCTTTATGTTTATATTTTCTAGATACAGTTGTAAAATAACGTAAAACTATTTGGAACAACGTTTTTAGAATACTTTGTAAAACCTGGGAAATCCCGGGATTTGCTGCGTTTGTCCCGGGATTTAAGGTTATCATTTTCCTCCCCGGAATCCCGGAATCCCGATTGAGAAACCCTAAATGATACCAATCTGATTTCAAATTAAACTTTCGATAAGGCAACAGCTTGTCGAGTACTTTTTATCTACTTTAAAAAAAAATGCGTACCATGCCCTAAATTCCTTTCGAAAGAAATATAGAGAGTACAGAGGGTTGACAAAAGTAAATAGACACCGCGATCATTGTTCTCAAGAACAAATGGCGAAGCTCATTATTGAAATGCCAGAATGTGTGTCAGTTTTACATAATTTGAAGGGGAACGCAACACGATTTTAAAAACATTGATTCAATAATTTTATTATTATTGATTGACTTTTATTATCAAATCAAAGGTGTCTATTTACTTTTGTCAACCATCTGTATTTTGGTTGTCTGTTTTATATACTCGAAATTCCTCGAAATAGTCGAAAAATTAGTAAGCAGTTTTCTCGAAATTTAATATTTGAATAGTAAATTAAAATTAATTTAGAATATTGGATTAATTATCCAACTGAGAGCTTCCTTTATTTATGAACTCGAAGTCAAAACACGATAACACGATAGCACGATAACACCACAATACGATAACACGATAGCACGATAACACAACAATACGATAACACGATAGCACGATAACACAACACGATAACACAATAGCGCGATAACACCACAATGCGATAATACGATAACACGATAGCACGATAACACCACAATACGATAACACCACAATGCGATAATACGATAACACGATAGCACGATAACACCACAAATCGATAACACCACAATGCGATAATACGATAGCACGATAACACCACAATACGATAACACGATAGCACGATAACACAACAATACGATAACACGATAACAATAGCACGATAACACCACAATACGATAATACGATAAAACAATAGCACGATAACACCACAATACGATAACATGGTAAGTTATAGTCTATTCGGTTTACTAATTAAATATTTGTACAATTTTGACAAAAAGTTCGCCTATAGAAATATAACATTTGTAAAAAAAAATAAAATAATGATTGGCAATAATTTGATTTTCTTTTGATATTTTTTTTTTTGGATGTCAGTAATAAATTCCAAAAGCGAAACACAATCGTTACTAATTAGTAATTTTTAACGTTTTCTAGGCGAACTTTTTTCGGTACAGTTTGTACGCATTACGTTTTTATTATAAGGAAAAATGAGTCACATATTTTTATACGTTGTGAAAAAGAGAAAAAGTGTTCATTAACGACGCTTTGTGACTCCCAAATCCATTTATACTCGATAAGGCGATTAAACGTTATAACCATCTTATCCTTAATGGATTTGTTGTGCACCAGAATCGTTCACTAAAGTAATATATTAGCTATTCTATACACACTATATATATATATATATATATGTAGAGAGAGAGAGAGAGAGAGAGAGAGAGAGAGAGAGAGAGAGAGAGAGAGAGAGAGAGGAGTATATTTGCAAATGTGTAAAATAAATAGCAAAGTACTTCTTCAGGTTTTGTGTTTTTGTAGTTTTGAATGGTAAAAATCACTGCAACAAATTTTGATAAGTTAAACTCGGAGGATGACCTGAAAATTCATTCGATTTAAAATCCGTGCCGAAATCTGGGTGCAACTGTCAGACAACGAGTTGAAGTTGTTCCCTGCAATATTCGAAGAGGTCACGACCGAACTTCAAGAGAAATGTTGGTCAGAGTGCTCAAAGAGACCTTGCAATGTATCGACATTGACAAAAAGTTGTTCGATCAACTCCAGCGTCCCTTTCAAAATTTTGTTAAATTGGTGTTGGGGAGACAAGGAAAGAATATTGGTCGTTACTGAAGTTGGTCAGATTTTTAAATTGATCACAATATTTTTCTGTTCATTCCACCCCCCTCCCAAAATTCGGTAAAGAATTTTGTTATCCTTTTTATAAAGAGGTTCGAAAAACAGGTCGCCCAGAAACGTAACATTTCTACAAATCATAAAAACTTCTAATAAAAAATGAATGACTGGATTTTGTTTTGAAATTTAATTACAGTATATTGTAAAATAAAATAAATTTAATTACAGTCACCAAAAAGAATAATATACAGCATACTGTAAAATAAAATAAATTTAATTACAGTCACCAAAAAGGATAATATACAGCATACTGTAAAATAAAATAAATTTTAACAATTAGTAATTTTGTTTTATGCTCTTCAGAAATTTAAGGCTTCTGTAGGCGAACTTTTTTCAAGAAACTCTACATTTGGTCCTGGTTGTGTACCCGCGTATAAACACGTAATACCATAAACTAAAATATATTCTGTAGAAGTAGACATTAATTACAGAGTTCAAAAAAATAACTGAACTACTAAAGGCGTAAATGTTCTTTCCAATTTTCCTGGAATTTTTCCACCTTATTTTTATGGTTCGAAAAATTCCTTCACTAAAATATTTTTTATTTTATTCATTTTTTAACTAAAAAATAAAACAATAAATTTTATTTTTTACAATTATTCTTTTATATAAATTAATTATTTATAAATTCGTTCATCGTAAATGGAAGTTTTTGTAAAACGAACTTTGTAAAACGAACTTAAGGTATTAAAGCATGTATGAAAAAGGTATTAACGCTTACATCATAAAAAATATTAACGCATATAAACATAAAAAAGAATAAATGCTCAATTAATCTAAGCGATAAAGCAGAAAAAAGTGAACGAATTGTTCGTTTCTAACTTCAAATGAATGAGTGTTTTTCGCACCCAAATTAATTGAAGCGAAAAACGTATAGAATCCATGTTAAGCTCTTCTGAAAACGAGGTCAAATTGAGGAATATATCGTGTTCAGAGGTATTTTTAGAACTTATTTCTTTTAAGCGAAATATTTATGGTTTCATTGCTAAATATATTGCTAAATATTGCTAAAAATATTGCTAAATATATTGCTAAATATTGCTAAAAATATTGCTAAATATATTGCTAAATATTGCTAAAAATATTGCTAAATATATTGCTAAATATTGCTAAAAATATTGCTAAATATATTGCTAAATATTGCTAAAAATATTGCTAAATATATTGCTAAATATTGCTAAAAATATTGCTAAATATAATATGCGTAAAGCTCGCATAAATTTTAACACGAATTCCATCTCGGTTATAAATTTACAAAGTGAATTTTGTATTTCCATACACCATACACGTTTAAGTGTATGGTGTATGGAATATATAGTGTGTATAGAATAGCTGATATATTACTTTATTGAACGACTCTGGTGCATAACAAATCCATTAAGGATAAGGTGGTATTAACTCGTACATCGTCTCTGTCAATTTATTTCAGTATACTTAATTAAGACCCTAATGGAAAGTTAGAATGCAATACAGTGGGAAAATTATGGGGTAGTGGGACTCGAATCCCTGCGTCCAGTTGTTTCAGAGTAAGCGGTCCCATCAGTTCCAAAAATTTCCCAGTGTATTGCGTTTTTCTCCTTCCCATCTTAATTAAGTGCAGTTATTGCACTTAAAATGTATTAAGAGGGGAAATGTTTCTGCCCTTTTTATTCATACACGAAGGATTGTTAAATATTTCATATAGTGATGACTGATGAGGGCAAAAAGATTTTTTAAAACGTATCTGGAAAAAATAGAAAACGCAATACATTCGTTCATCACGATTTTTACGGCCATTTGAACACTTATACCGTTTGGTATAGTTTATTGAAATATAAGGGAAACATTTAAAAAAAAATAGAGGATGACCGAAATTAAAAGAAAATAATTGAATTTTAATTTTTTTTTATTCTATTTAATTTTCAAAGACTATATTTGGAATAATGAAAGGTACCTTTTCTGAAAAAAACACACACACACACACACACATATATATATATATATACAGTATATATATATATATATATATATATACACACACACACACACACACACACACACAGTATACTGTATATGTATATATAAATAACCTTGGTTTAGCTTCTGCTCGAATTGTTCATTCTGACGAAGGTGAAGCTTCTCACTCCACCTTAGACCTACAGTTTAAAGTGGAATCGGAACCACGCCCCACCAGCAGCCCCGCGTCTTAACCACTAGGCTAAGATACTCATTTATCTACCAACCAATTTTTTTTTTGTGTGGAAGGATGAACAGCTGGGTTTTGCTGTACGCACCCTGCTGTCACCGGGTCTCGATCCCAGGGCCGATAGATTCGTAGTCAGCGACGCTCACCACTACACTACCGAGGCGTGTATATATATATATATATATATATATTCCACATTCTGGAAACTCAATAACTTTAACGCAAGGTCCATCGATGAGAAACTTTCAGCTCAGTTCGTTCCCTACTTGTCGAAACCTTTTGCCTGAAAGTGGTTCATATTTTCATATTAGGAATTCTTTTTAATAGAATACCTTCGATTCGGCTGGAAAGTTGCAAGTCCCTGTTTTTTAATGAAAACAGAGACACCTGTTGATCTAAGTTTGAAATTTATGGTAATTACCTCGTACCTCCTTACCAAAATGTTCTTGTTTTTTTTGTGATGGAGTTTCGTGTCTACCCAAAGTGTTCCTGAGCCCTTTTACTCACATGAACAAGTGCTATTTGCATGAAGAGGACCCCATTATTATCTTCAGTTTTAACAAATGAGACAAAACTATTTGCCGATATTGTTTCTGCTCTTCCCTGAGAGTTTTGAGCGAAAATTTTCAATTACTTTACATTGAAAATGACGGTACCTTAATTTCCTTGAAGATACAATGATAAACCATTCTTTAAGAGAGAGAGAGAGAGAGAGAGAGAGAGAGAGAGAGAGAGAGAGAGAGAGAGAGAGAGAAATTATTCAAATGGTTTTCCCAGGCAGAATGAAAGTGTGGAAAGAGAAAGTAAACAAAGTGAACGAAATGGAAGAACGAAGGATTTACGGAAGATGGAACGAACACTGTTTCACTCTTCTGCTTTAACTCCCAAGAACCGACAAACTCCACGAGTGAATCACTTCAAAAGTCAGACCACCTATCAATAACTGCGTTAACATCACGATGATTGTCCTCAAGAACAAAAGGCAAAGTTTATCAATGGAATACCAGAACGTGTGTCAGCTTTATATAACACAAAGGGGAAAGCAACACCATTCTAAATACATTCATTCAATAGATCTGTTATTATTTAGTCACTTTTATAATCAAATAAAAAAATATGGAAAAACCGAAAGTGTCTTTTTACTTTTGTCAACCACCTGTACATACTTTGTAGTTTCATATCTATTATATTGTTTTTAGAGTGACAAAGTGACATTTACAGTTACACTTACGACTGTTACAACTGCGTCATCTGCGAATGAAGATGGAGTTGATACGTTAATTTGCTGAAATAATTTTCATGTAAAATCTAAAGTTTCTTCGCCAAAATAAGAATTGAAACTATTTTAAAACGAGATTTCCAGAACTCGTCCCTGAGCGAAGTTTCGTCTTTTTCAGTATCACAGTGAAAAAGTTTGGTTCAGTGGATACGCGTTCATTTTAATTTCATATATATATATATACACTTATACAGGGTGTCCCATAAGTCCGGCATCATAGGAAAAATAATAAAAAAAGACAAAACAAAAGCTTTTATTTACAGAATGTGCTCAATATGTCCACCATTGTTTTCAATACACAAATTCAGACGTGATATCCAGTCAGCAAGCACACGGTGAATGATGTCAGGAGTAATGGTGTTACATGCCCCAATAATGGGCTGCCGCAAATGTTCAACACTCCTAATTTTCTCTGCGTATACCAGCGCTTTCAAGTGGCCCCAGAGATAAAAATCTAGTGGCGTGAGATCCGGGCTTCTAGCTGGCCATTCCACAGGCCATCGACGTCCTATCCAATGACCAGGGAATTGTTGATACAGGTATTCCCTTACTTGGGTGCTGTAATGTGCAGGAGCGCCGTCTTGCTGGAACCATGTTGGGAAATTTCCTTCTTCGTTCAAGACACTGGGAAATGCTTCTTCCTTGAGCGCACGTAGGTAGGTGCCTCCAGTGACATGTTCATCGAAAAAAAGGGGGCCTATGATGCGATCCTCCCAAATGCCACACCATACCATCACCCGAGATGCACCTTTCTCCTTTGAAGAGGTATACCAGTGAGGGTTGTTTTGAGACCAGTAGCGGGTGTTCTGTCGATTTATCTCACCATTTCCATAAAAAACAGCCTCGTCACTGAACAGAATGGTGGACGGGAAATTGGCATCCCGAGCATACGTAAGAAAAATATGAATTATGGTTTGTAGAAATAGAAAAATATGAATTTCTCCTATGATGCCGGACTTATGGGACACCCTGTATATAAAGAGAATCCGAAATAAGAAAACCTTCCCCTCACAGAGTGTATGCATTAATTATTAATTAATATAATTAATTTAATTAATTAACCAATTAATTAGAACAAATGTGATTTGAACTTAATGAGAAATATTCTGAACATTTATACGGATTATACGAGTTATACGGATTACATGGATTATACGAGCTTCAAGATGTAATTCCTATTGGGAAGAGACTTTTTGAATACACTCTATAGTGGCACACGAAGCGATGTTTTCCATAAAGTAAAAAGATGTTTACAAATGACCCCTAAAAATGACAACGATTCGAGGAACAACACAACTTTTCTTCTCTTTGAACATCACCCCCCCCCCCAATCCTCCCGCCCCAAGGGAAGAGTGTAATTTTCTCTCTTTGCACATGGATGATGTAGTGAAGTTAAACATTTTGTCCCCTACGGCAATTTGGCTATATTCGATTAATTTTTCGTCCTAGAATTGGGTTTTTCCGTAAGTCCCCTCAGAGAATTTTATGAAAACTAGCACATGAACAAACTTTATTTCTAATTTTCTAACTTTACATCTAACTTTATATTTCTAACTTTCTCGTATGGGAAAGCGATCAAAACCAACGAATATTCACTGGATTGATCGGAAATTGCAGTTTATGAAACATCGAAATATTTAATATTTAAAATAAATTAACGTAAAATAGATAATAAATAGATTAAAACTGTATCGATTATACTTCAAATTACGATATATTAAAAAAGTCATTAGTTTTTCTTAAACAAAAGTACGAAAATGTTTATTAATTTCTCAAACTATGAAATATTATTTAAAAATTTTAACTTCTTCCAACGTTGAGGTAAAGTTTATGATACTCGTAACGGACTTTTAGATCCTTTAGCTATGGAGTTTGCCTATAAAACAACCTATAAAGATCAGCGCTCGCAGATGAGTGAAAAAGGTTATTTTTCTATAAGCGAAGTGAATATAGAAAAATAGTAAAATGGGGTCCGGGGGGAATTCGGCTCCGGAATTATTAATAATAAACCAGGAGGAGTTAGCGCATTGAGTCGCATTAGTTTGGCCTGAGCGCTGTGCCAGTTTCTGGCCCTCCAAACTGCTTGTTATTATTATTATTATTATTATTATTAATATTATTATTACTATTATTACCTAGAAATTAAGTTTATTTAAAACTTAAATGAGGTTATTAGCTAAGTGCGATGTCAAGATATAGGTACTGACACGATGTTGACATACAGTACATTTATTGAGAAGAACCTGCCATTAATAAATATTTGTTAACTCGGGATTCGATAGTCCTCTCTCTCTCTCTCTCTCTCTCTCTCTCTCTCTCTCTCTCTCTCTCTCTCTCTTTTATCCATAACATGAATAAGTGAATCTTAGCCAGTAACTCTGTAATATATACATATATATATACATACAGGGTGTCCCATAAGTCCGGCATCATAGGAGAAATTCATATTTTTCTATTTCTACAAACCATAATTCATATGCTCGGGATGCCAATTTCCCGGCCACCATTCTGTTCAGTGACGAGGCTGTTTTTTATGGAAATGGTGAGGTAAATCGACAGAACACCCGCTACTGGTCTCAAAACAACCCTCACTGGTATACCTCTTCAAAGGAATAAGGTGCATCTCGGGTGATGGTATGGTGTGGCATTTGGAAGGATCGCATCATAGGCCCCCTCTTTTTCGATGAACATGTCACTGGAGGCACCTACCTACGTATGCTCAAGGAAGAAGCATTTCCCAGTGTCTTGAACGAAGAAGGAAACTTCCCAACATGGTTCCAGCAAGACGGCGCTCCTGCACATTACAGCACTCAAGTAAGGGAATACCTGTACCAACAATTCCCTGGTCATTGGATAGGACATCGAGGGCCTGTGGAATGGCCAGCTAGAAGCACGGATCTCACGCCACTAGATTTTTATCTCTGGGGCCACTTGAAAGCGCTGGTATACACAGAGAAAATTAGGAGTGTTGAACATTTGCGGCAGCGCATTATTGGGGCATGTAACACCATTACTCCTGACATCATTCACCGTGTGCTTGCTGACTGGGTATCACGTCTGAATTTGTGTATTGAAAACAATGGTGGACATATTGAGCACGTTCTGTAAATAAAAGCTTTTGTTTTGCCTTTTTTTATTATTTTTCCTATGATGCCGGACTTATGGGACACCCTGTATATATATATATATATGGGATGAATTCCTTGTGGGTTTGCATCGTTTATATATATATATATATATATATATATATATATATATATATATATATGTGTGTGTGTGTGTGTGTGTGTGTGTGTGTGTATGTGTGTATGTGTGTGTGTGTATGTGTGGTTCGTATCGGCTTTACACTTTCTTCCTTGTTAATTTTTAAATATCTTTTCTCGTTGAAAGGTACGCAAATTCATAAAAGAATCTTCCGCGATTTTAGCGTCTCATCATTTTCAAAAAGCAGCAACCAAACTTTCTTAAAAAATAAAGCGTCATATCCTTTTTGGTGAGCAATGGGAATACCTCTGAATGTATTCATTTAATGCGATGCCAAACTTAAGAGCTGAAATAATCAATACAAAGAATTAGCATATGTAATGACGCTTTTAGTTTGGCATTATACCCATTATTGTTTTTGAATGTTTGGAAGTGCTGAAGACAATACATCAGCAGTTTCTCAATACACGTGAGAGTGTTTTCCTTCTTCCAAAATGATAAACAATTTGCGCATTTGAAGACACAATCAAATTTGCATACAAAAGTGTGTCAAAACCGTACAGTACATACTGTACACACACACATATATTATATATATATATCATTTACAGGAAAGAGTATAAAACTTGTCAGTACTGCATATTTACTGAAAGATGTTAACAATACAATGCAGCCACTAAAAAGTCAAACAGATAGAAAATCACATAGACAAACAAACACTTATATGATTAAAAACTGTAAGCAAAACATTTTGTTACTAAAATACGATATAAAATAATGATACGGTATATATTTCTCACAAACCTTGTGCAAATCTCAACATGACCATGAGAAACCAGAGGTTTTAATGTATAAAAACCAATCTTATAGCCAAATATGGCTATAAGATTGGGGTGTGTGTGTGTGTGAGAGTGTGTGTATTGTAAAAGTGCGTGTTGTAAAAGTGAATTGTAATATAAAACAAGAAAGTTTAAGAACTTATTAAATCTTTGTGCTTAATAATCCAACAGGAGGGGCAGAAACTGTCACAGCGGTCAAGCCAGACGAATGCGGTCCATTGCTTTAACTTCTGCATTATTATTACCAACACCATTGGGAGTCCCTGACCTCATTGTTTTCATTTTGCCTAGAGGGAGAAGGTGGTACCGAATGAGTTACGGACGTTGGTTAGGAAAGTGATGTTTTTAATGAATACATTTTGAACTGTTTCACTGATCCGTGGGAAAATAAACTGTATAAACTCATTAAAGAAAACTCGTTAAGGTTTAGGAAGATTGGATCGTCAGTTAACTGAAAGGGTTCGTAAGAGACAAACCGTGTAAAGTTAAACTGAAAAACTACCTACATTAACAGACATTATTAATTAAGTGGAAAGTGATCAGTGAATACAGTGTTGATCTCGTGCACACGGATCTTTGAATCCATTTCACCCTGTTTTTTTTGTTTTGAGGGGGGCGGGGGATTTAAAAGTGTCTCGTGTCTCTTCTTAACGGTTTTCGTAGATGTTTGGTGCCTGCTCACTATGCGGCTCAGAGCAAAGAGGTTACGCACAAAGAGGGAAAGCTTGCTGCTTTCAGCCCTTTTCCCTTATCCTGGATCATCCACTTCTTTATAGGGATTTTATTTGAGGGATTAGAGGCGCAATCCGCACCATAAAACGGCAGAGACGCTGATATGCCATTATTGGACCCGAATAGATGCAAAGGATTACAACTGCAGTTTGTCAGCCCGTAAACTACCCACCCCACGTCCCCCAACCTACCTCCCTGATCATTCTCGTCTCACTGGAATACAAAGCTTTCAGCTGTGAGGATTCTCTCGCCAACTCTGACTGTGCGGGCATCAACCCACTTCTTTCCACTTCCAGTGTTACCATATACCATTTCTCATTTCACTCATTTGATGAACTCTTCAATAAACTACCCGCGTATGGGAAAAATTTCAACGCAGTAACGCTGGAATAAATAAACACACTCTTATTCAAATACTGCATTCATCGTTCGCGAATCAAACTGTAATTTTTACTCGTATATTTGTGACTTTTTAACAACATTGAAAACATTTTCTAATCCAAATACAAATAAAGTAAATACAAAATCATTGATGTTGCGTACAAGGACCCTTCTTCTGAGGAAACCCAATCACCTTTCTTTTTGGTTTCAGTTACCGTACGTGAATAACAATAAGTATAAAATTCTAGTGGAAACTAAGAGAAGTTGCCTTGATGCGCAGAAAGCAGCTTTACTTCGTATTATTTATATAGTTTCTAAAGGATGCAGACTTACGTATTTTCTTTACGAAAGGTATAATGTTACTTAAAAAACGTATACATGTCGTAGATAAGTTAATGATTTAAAGATGATTAAATATGTACTAAATACGAACAAAATATGTACGAGGGTCGGTTTCAGTTCGTAAATACAATACGAGGCCTTACTTTCGTACTTCCCCTCGTATTAAATATGTATTAAACATGTATTAAATATGTATTAAATATGTATTAAATATGTATTGAATATGTATTATATATGTATTAAATATGTATTGAATATGTCTTGAATATGTATTAAATATGTATTAAATATTATACGTATCATGAGGCGATAGCTCTTCACTAGAATGCTTAAATTATAATTATCAGTATGGAATTTTGATGTGCTTATTAAACTGTATAAATAAAGCGTGCGTTTCATTCCTAATAATTTTTTCAAGGTTTTGGGGAATAAATATGTGATGGAATTTAATATGTATTGAATATGTATGAGGAGAGAAGCTAAAACAGAATTCTAAACCTCTCTCTCTCTTTCTCTCTCTCTCTCTCTCTGTCCACACCTCGGTGGTGAAGTGGTTAGCGTCGAAGCAAAAACCCAGCTGCTCATCTTTCCACTCAATAAAAATTGGTTGGTAGATAAATAGGTACTTTGGGTGGCCTAGTGGTTAAGACTCAGGGCTGCTGGTGGGACGTGGTTCCGATTCCACGTTAAACTGTAGGTCTAAGGTGGAATAACAAGCTTGACCTTCGTCAGAATAAACAATTCGGGCGGAAGCAAAAACCATGGTTAACCAAGGTTATATGTAGAGTGTAACATATTGTGGATAGTAGTCTATTATGACTTGATCCTCTAGATCCAGAGATTCTATCTTTATTTTTAAATCGATAATTAATTAGTTTTAAACTGATAATTACTTAGTTTTGTAAAAATTGGT